>JARKHS020002678.1:0-124492 GCA_030143305.2 Amblyomma americanum | reverse complement strand
TAATTCATAATGCGTTGGGTACATTCTGCTCAGTGTAAAGTGGTGAAGAAGTTTTTAGTTGCCGATAGAGTACTGCTTATTCTGTTCTAAGCCTGGGTGAGAATGTAGGCGGGTTCTCAAGTTCAGTTTCCGGCTGTGTAAAATCTCAGAACACGTTCGAGGACGCCATTCACCTTGCAAAGGGCGCCTGGCGAGAATGAGTGAATGAAATTGGTTTTTGCGGAAAGGAAGTTGAGCAGTATCTGTCTCACAGGTCGGCGACAACTGAACCGCGCCGTAAGCGAAGAGGTAAAGGAGGAACTGAAAGAATAAATGAAGAAAGAGGTGCCGTATTGGAGGTGTCCGCAATAATTTCGACCAGCTGGGGATCTTTATTGTGCACTGACAACGCACAGCACACGGGCGCCTTTGCGTTTCGCCTCCATCGAAACGCAGCCGCTGCGGTCTGGTTCGATCCCGGGTATTCCGGATTAGTAGCCGAGCGTCATAACCACTGAGCCGCCGCTGCGGGTAGAGCGTGTTCTCAGGCAGCGCCATTGGCCGCCATTATCCCCGTCAGGGGCTCGTTCCCGAAGCCCCAGACGAGGTAGATGCCTGGGGGATCCCCACGCTCCTCAAAATGTTCTATGCGCAGGCAGAGATCCCTCCTCCCAGAACATTTTTGCACGTCGCCTGAGAGCCTGAATAAGACGCCTCGTTCTTTGCAGGTGCACGTGGCCAGAACAATGCATGCCTCTTTAGCCCGCGCGTGCTGTTCGTGGCGGCTTACGTAAACTCCGGAATACCGCTCGGGCAGGGCATGTAATGCGAAGGGAAAACAACCGCTGGTCCTTAAGGGGAACGGAGTTGGTTCCAAGAGACGGCAAGCGTAGTAGGGGTCGGCAGAAGGTTAGGTGTGCGGTTGAGATTACGAATTTCGCAAACATACGGTGGGAGCTGCTGGCAAAGGACGGAGAGTTGGAGAGGCCTTTGCCCTGCAGTGGGCGTTTTCAGGCTGATGATGATGATGATGGTATATTTACAGCTGCACCAACTGCACAGTAGCCGACTGCTCTATGCATTGTGTGTTGTCAATGAGTTAGAAAGGGAGCAACTCTGGTTCAGAAAGAAAATATACACAGCGTCGCAGAATGCTGGTTTTCAAAGAACGAAATACCCGCCGCGTTTGTTCAGTGGTTAAGGCGGTCGTCTATTCTGCCGGACTAAACGGGTTCGCACCACATCGCGGCCGCCGCGTTTCGATGGAGGAGAATGCAAAAGACGCCAGTGTGCTGTGCGATGTCAGTGCACGTTAAAGATCCCTGGTGGTCGGAGTTTTTAACCGTAGACCTCCACTGCGGCAGCTCTTTCTTCCTTTCTTGTTTCAGTCATACTTTCCTCACTTCCCCTACGGCACATTTCAGGTGTCCACCGAGATATGCAAGAAAGTTACTGCGTAATTTCGTTTCGTCAAAAACCAATTTTCATTTATATCCAAGAATGCGACCCGCATTCATGACAAAACAAAAGGCATCGTAAGCAACCTATTTCGCGAGAGATACGAGGAAAAGAAAATGGCGCTCACAAGACCACTCGCCATTTCCTCGAGTTTATGGAGGGCAGCAGCGGCGGGCTTGCGCTTCGCAGTGCGTGGCGAGACAGCGGACTTGTGGCCCTGGTCGTCATTGCCGGCCGCGGCCTGCATGCCAGCATCAGCCGTACTTAATCGCGCAGTACCGATTACTGAATGAACTGAAATTAATCAGTCTACAATCGTAGTCTATTCCGCCGGCGATATTCGGTACTTAACGACAGTGCCTACTCAAGAGTAGAAAAACAGCAACACACCGTCGAAATATATTCCAGCTAATTAAGGCTTTATATTTTCATTTTCTCTGCACCTCGGCCACAGACCACACGGTCCGGGGCACCAAGTGCCTGTTGTCGCTAGAGCCAGTGAGTCTGGCCGAAAGGAAGAATCTGCGTGTACACGTGAAAAGCGTTGAATGCAAGTCCACAAGAAATGCCTTTACACGGTGTGACACCATTATTTCTGCATTATACCGACCCTATCACTCTCTTTTTTATTTAGGCTCGGTTACAGAACGTAAACAACCTATCCTCCTAGAGTTGTCAATGTTTTTAGACAGCTGCCCACTTTGTCTTTTCTAGTTCAAACTGGTCTTGGATGGTTATTAACAACAGTTCCGAAGTGTGTTCACAAAAGCGATGCCAAGAAGTGCGAACGCGGTATTGGGTCCCCGTAATGATGGTGATGATGATGATGATGATGATGAATTTTTATGGCGGAATGGCAGCTTTGGCCAAGAGAGCGTCATGACACAAGGTAGTTTTTCATTTCACAAGATGGGGTCGGAGACCAATTTCCCAAGCATTTCACCCTATAAAGAAGCCGAGCACCAGACCAGGGGAAAGCTTGTACCCATTGTATTACCGTTGCGTACCTGGCGGCACTGGGTATCGAACCCCGCACCTCCCGCATGCGAGGCGGATGCTCTAACCACTAGGCCACCACTGCGGTGTGTCCACGGGTTGCACCCGCCTGAGTCCGATAATCTGGCCTCATGCTTAAAATTTTTTGCACGAAATGAAAATACAATGTATTTTAATCGCCGTATGATTGTCCTCTCATATAAAAATAACTTCGTGATTACTTAGGATAGTGCTGGTGGCAGAGTTGAAAACTAACCATCACTTTCCACCGATATAAAACTGCAAAAACATCATAGTAATTAAGGCAATGACAATGGACAGAGCTCAGGAACTATCGGCGTTAGTTTCGTTGATTGGATAGTTTAGAATCCGTTTTATTTGCAGGCGCTATGTGAGTATCAGCATGGCCTAGATCCAGCACCCACTGGTGATTCGTCCGAAACTGTCACGAGCCTCGAGCGTTAATTATATTATAATGATTACTGTCGCAGAACAATATGATAGAATTGCGTGCTGTGATGGAGAATAAATGAAAGAGAGGGGTTTCAGCTACGTTCGATGGTTTCTTCCGCACATAGCTCAAACGGGAATCTGTGCTATCGGTCAAATGTCGCTCTGCAGCTGCTGCTTGTCGAGGTCGGTCACGTAGCTGACGAGCAGGACGAGATCAAGTGGTATCTTCCACAGTCCAATACAGCTTAAGTCTGCTGCCAGCCTCCGCTCGATTCAGGGCCACCGCACAGAATTCTTCTATGACAAAAAAGTAGTCCGTAGTCAAACTTTTTTCCCGCTACCTAAACCGAAAACTAGCCACAAGAAAAAAATATCAGCTGCAGAGTTTTGATACCGGGCTCGTTTACTGAAGTCAAACGTTATAACGACGATTTAATTTAATTGTGCGATTGGCAAGTGGAGTAATAGAGGACGCCGCGGACCGTGGCCCAATGTTAGCAACTGCTGTATTTTTTTAAGTGGTATTCTACTATATATATAGCTAAACCTGTAAATCTACCAAAGGGCTCTGGTCAAGAAATTATGAGCAAGGGGCGCCTTTACCTTCGGCAAGTGGGGCTGGGCGGCTGTTCATTCGGGCAGTGCCGCCTTCAGCGGCGCTTGTTCGTTAGACAGTCCCTGTTCTGGTCGCTCCGTGGTTGCAGCCTCGGATTCGCCCGGTATCTTGTCACCGAGAGCCTCAGGGTTTTTCGTGCTCTCCACGTTGGCCTCGGTGCCCGTGAATGACGCCGTAGGAGATTCGCGAAGCGGAACGTCTACATTGGAGACCGCCTCGGTCGTCCGTCGGTTCTGCTGCTTGGCCACTCACTGGCTTCTTCGACTGCGCCTGGTTCTCGCCTTCGATAGCTTCACCTGAGGGTATGTTCATGGACTGAACCCTCCTTTTTGATTACTATACGAGCTAGATGCATGGCATCTACAGTTGACCCCATCCTCATTTCCTATAGGTGATAATGAGATGGAATGCAGAATGGGGAACGATTCCAGGTAGCACAAGATAGTGGGCTCATGCTTGTAAAACTAGGGCTAGAGCTGAAGCAGGCCGTCTGATACCTACGACGGGCCCTGACGGCAAGGGGCTGGCAGGTTAGAAATAATCATGCCCTTTCTGATTCCGCATTTCTTTCAATTCAATTTGTCAAGGGCTAGCCATGCCCAACATCTGAAATTCTACCTACATCGGCCACCTTTCGGCTTTATGAAGGCAGACTAAGAGATCGATACCAGTGGACTGCCGATGGCTGGGAGTTCCGGCACTGCTCCCAAAACTCACCTCAGCCCCACTTAGGGTGATATATTAGTTTAACATAGAACCGACTACGTATTCGTCATGTTGGGCCGACAGTGGCGCGTGTTGACCAACCCACATTGACTTCAAATGGGACCCTATATCGAGTCTTACAAGCACCCAGACACTACCCTCTTTTTGGTTAGTGGTATTAGTTTTCGTAACTGTATGCGGCTACGTGAACAGGCTACAAAATATCAGTGAAGCACCGCAGCGGACATTCCCGTGGACCGCGGAGAGACTACTCTGAGCTCAACCGACAGCGATATCAGTCACCTCATGACACAACACACTGCAGTGACAGAATAACACGGAGAAAGGTAAAGGTCGTCTTACGGGAACATGGGCTCCAGAACATGGCAAACGAAGCAGTAGCACGGCTAATATGCCCGACACACTATCGAGACATCAAATGCCTCTTTTGAGCCATTTGATTTCGTGTCACGGTGACGTGCCCACGCCCGAAATGCTTCATCATTTCGAGGGGAGCACTGTTCGCGAGTGCCTCAGGTTTTAGTGACAGTTCTCCTAGTGATTTGCAGGGCCAAAGTTTCAGGACCAGCCGTTGAGGCGAGATAACTGCACAGAACGGTCAAACCGGGTACTGCTTGGCTTGCCCAGCCCACCGCGGAGTTACATCAATCGACACTTCTCGTCATGCTTTAAAGACCGACTTTATAGGCGGATAGAGCTCAGACCCGCAGTCGCAGATGACCCTCAGAGGACGCCCACCTACCAATGCATCGACTAATTCTATTGGTGTTGCGCTTAGTCTTTTAATCCGTTATGATGATGATTATGGATTTTTATGGCGCAACGGCGTCTATGGCCAGAGAGCGCCATGGCACAAGGTATCTTTAGATTACTCAAGGTGGGTTCCCAAGCATTTCACCCCTTACTAGCCGAGAACCCGGCCAGGAAAATGCTTGCACCCATTGTATCACCGCTGGCCACCCGGAGGCACTGGGGATCGAACGCCGCATCTCCCGCATGCGAGGCGGATGGTCAACCACTCGGCCCCCGCTGCGGTTCGTTAATCCGAAATTAATCCTCTTGCTCCTGCCAGCCACCTGCGATGCCACGCTACCAGGTTTAAGCATCTGTGAAACTACAGTAGTCTCTCACTTCAGCTAGTTTCCTCTTCTTTCGCCTACTTGGACTACCTCTCAGGCTAGCTACCTATTTACCTACCTGCTAGGTTCAACGTGAATCACAGCGGTGTCAAAGTTACAAGTCAACAACAATGGCTGGAATGACCCATTGAGGGGCATTTGGTCCTGCGTGCTTTATTTGCATGCGACTAAATAGGATTATAAGGTTAAGCGCGTAAATTGCGAACGCTTACCAGCAAGAAAGAAACGGGCCATTACTCAAATGTAGATGACGCAGCGCTATGACGTCGGAGAGAAAAGACGATTCAGCTGAAGAGAAAATGCACTTGATGAAATTAGGGTTACGTGACAGAATAACGTCACATAGTATTTGGTTTATTGATGCCAGGGATGTCCAAGCCCAATGAAGAATGTTTGAAACAGCTACCGAAACACACACTCCATAACTTCACATGGTCTCACTGCATGCCCACTGCAGGACTGAGGCCTCTCCCATGCCTCTTCAACTAACCTGGTCCCATGTCAGCTGCGACCGACTTATCGCCGTAAAGTTTCTGTTCTCATCCACCTACCATCCTCTCTGCCGCCGTCAGCTTTACTCACCTTATCAGGCTATCCAGTCCGTTAATGTTAATGACCATTGGTTATTTTGCCTTCGGATTAGACGGCCTGCCCACGACGCTTTATTCTTGTAGCTTTCGCATAAAATGTCTTAAACTGGTACACTTTGCACTATTTTCCTTTTCTTGATACACTTTCGCCTGGTGCACTTTGCATTCTTCCTGCCTCTTACCATTACACGTGACATTTTTATTTCCATAGAACGGTGCATTGTCCTCTATTCAAGTTTATGCCCTTCAGGTGACTACCGGTAAAATACAGCTTTTATACGCTTTTCGAGGTAACTGCATGGTGACTCGACTTGGTAACTAGCCCGAAAAACACGAAGAACAAATAAATGACAGATTTAAAATCAGAGCACACAGTGCTATGCGTAAACTCAGTAGATGTCTAGAGCTGTGTCCGGACTCCGCCACCTGCCAGGCAGAGAACTAACTTTGAAAAATGACCCTCCCTCGCCCACCTTCCAGACTCCCAGACATGTCTGTGATCTACGCGTTTCTGCTCCTTCCTCCAGTGAGCCCGCTGCTCCTTGCATTGGTTTCCTCTCTGTCTAACAGGTGACGCTGCTTGCGGAATCCGCGGCTCGGCTTCCTCGTCCGTATTGAATCCCAGTTGACCGCTGTTTCTCATTCATCATGAACAATCGATCCAAGCGTATACTTTAAAGTACTCGTGAAGAAACAAGACAGTGTTGTTCTGCCTTTCGAACTAAATTTGGGCGTGACTAGGAAAGCAGTTATCACTAGATATGTTTACCAAACCAGCCACACCGAGGAGTCAGACTGCATATGAACTGTGATAGAAGGCAAGTACGTGTTATTACCTGAGCAGCCACCGGTGCAGCGACTGCATCCGGTGCATTTGACAGCATCACCACGTCAGCTGAGTTGCCCGCTGGCGTTGCATTCATGACCTCAAGTTGCTTGCTTTGCTCGCCAGCTGCTACCGGCACTTACGACACAGCTCCGGCTTCGGTGGCCAATGGCTTGTCGACGGGTGACCCAGCATCCGTTCCTTGGTTGGCGGCTGCGACGCTGGAGGTTGCAGTGGATGGCGCGGGGTCGGAGGAGCTTGTGGTGCCAATGACAATGCACGATGAGGATCCGTCTACCGTGAAGGTCACAGGAGCATGTACACTGCTCACGCTCCGACGGGTCTTCTGTAGTCCTTTTGGTGTGCTTAAGCTGGCTGGGCTCCTTCGACATGGCGCCTGTGTGTGCGCAAGGACGAGGTGTAAATGAAGGAGTCCTCAGCCATTGCATGAACATTCGATTAACATTACAGTCAAGTTCATTACGTCATGGGCTGCAGCCGCGTTGCAGTTGCTAACAGAGCCGGTTAAGTAACGTCGGTTTCTTCTGTTATGGCTGCTCTCTGGCATCATCATGACGAAATAAGCCAACCGCCGTTGGCGAGGGAAGGGGATCAACCCCGCGCTAATTGTGGCAGGCAATCAGAATTATAGTATTGTAATGAGACCAGCGTTTCCATGGGGAACATTGCCTTTCACTGCACTGGAAAGCGAGGATATGCCTCCAGGCGTAAGTCGAGGGAACACGAAACAGATAGCTTCACTTGAAAAAAACCGACAAGGCGCCAATTGGCAGCAGTCAATTTCTCTGTACGGTACTGTCTACAAGGCTTTTGTTGCCGCTGTCAAGGTGGTGGTTCATGTTACCTTCAAGGCATACCGAAATCCCCGCACACGATTCCTTTTCCGTTCCTGTTCATTAAAAGCGTCCTGGCGCAGCTCTTAATTAGACCCTCGTCATCACGCAGGTTAGTAAGACGCAAGGGGCACTGCGCCAGAGCGGCAGACTAGGTGTTTAAAGATTTATACCAGGAAAGACGGCGGCAAAGGGTTACTGACGAGACGATGGCAGGAGGACAGTGAAAACTCTTTGCAGCAGTGCCAGTAGAAATCTCTGAAGACCAATGGTATGAAAACTTGGGGCTAAGCGTACTTGCCAGAAAGCACTTTCTTGAAGCTTGCAGAGCTGCGAGAGACGAAGGAAGGAAGGAAGGAAGGCCTCCAACGTTGCTGGCACATACCCACTACGGGGGAGTGGCCAAGACACAAGCGGTTAATTGCTGGATACAGGAAAGTTTTGACAGGAAAAGGAATGGTAATAGGATGTAGCCTGATAGATTGGAAGACGGAAGGACAGGGGTCCTGTTAACTTGGAGATCGAAGACGGGACAGTGGCTTAATGTGCATAATAGTATACAATGCCTGTAATGTTTCAATGTTGTACTGACTGAGAGCGGGAAGAAGAAATTAGAATGGGAGGCGCTGCGTTTCTTGAAGAAAATTTTGCACAGCAGAGCGCACACTCCTGTCGCTTCGTCCAAGCAAAGAAGCGCCAATGGAAAGAACAACCGCGGAGGACACAGGCAAGCCCAGTTGATGAAATGGAATTTGCAAAAGACGCTTCCTCAAATGTGAGAAGCGGCGGCAGAACAGCAGGAAGGGATCTATTCTCTCAGGTTCGGCACAAGAAGGGCACAGTGGGGAAGCCGCGAGGCCAGCTATGCGAAGGTAGAAATTTAGAAGGGGAATCCGGCAACGCAAGCGCGTGAAAGAGACCTCTAGTGTGCGTGAGCGCCAGTCTTTGCTACTCCAAGGATGCAGAAGATGCTGATATTCGGGAGATGCAGTAAGAGACGACTCTTCTTCTTCTTCTTCTCCTCAAGTAATATGGCACTTCTTCGTGGTGTCTTCTTCTGCTACGTTAGCGCGTGCCAGCACGGGGCAAAGCTCTTCTTCCACATTGTCTAAACTGTCGCCGCGCGAGTCTTGATTGCGTGCCCATTGCGTTTTTTGCCGACTTTCCATCAACCGATTGCTTGCTCGTTATGGGTGATTCATCTCCTTATTCTTGGCGCAACGATGTGTTATTGCGCAGTTCTACGTGACAAAAGCACATCTTGCAGAGCCTGGTGACAATGCCTGTGCGAAAGGAAAACGGATAAAAATGGACCCCGCCGCGGTGGTTCAGTGGTTAACGCGCTCGGCTATCCGGGGTACCCGGGTTCAAACCCGACCGCGGCGGCCGCGTATCGATGGAGGCGAAACGCAAACGGCGCCCGTGTGCTGTGCGATGTCAGTGCAGGTTAATGATCCCCCAGGTGGTCGAAATTACTCCGGAGCCCTCCACTACGGCACCTTTTTTTTCCTTTCTCCTTTTCCTCTCTCCTTTATTTCTTCACTTAAACCGCGGTTGAGATTTCATAATAATAATAATAATAATAATAATTGGTTCTGGGGGAAAGGAAATGGCGCAGTATCTGTCTCATATATCATTGGACACCTGAACCGCGCCGTAAGAGAAGGGATAAAGGAATGAGTGAAAGAAGAAAGGAAGAAGAGGTGCGTAGTGGAGGGCTCCGGAATAATTTTGACCACCTGGGGATCTTTAACGTGCACTGACATCGCACAGCACACGGGCGCCTTAGCGATTTTCCTCCATAAAAACGCAGCCGCCGCGGTCGAGTTCTAACCAGGGAACTCCACATCAGTAGCCAAGCGCCCTAACCACTGAGCAACCGCGGCGCGTTATAGAAAAACAAAAAATTTTTGAAGAAGGCAATGGCACAACATCTTCCTCACATCTCGCCTGACACCTCAACCGCGCCGTAAAGGAGGGGATAAAGGAGAGAGTGGTAGAAGAAAGGAAGAAGGTGCGTAGTGGAGGGCTCTAGAGTAATTTTCACTTCCTCAGTTCCCTTACGGCGCGTTTTAGGTGTGCACAAAAAAGTGAGACAGTTACTGCGCCATTTCTTTCTTTAATGGATGGATGGATGGAAAACATTAAGCCAGCGAGTTTGGACCGTGCAAGGTCTCAGGGCCACCGCACAGCCCTCACATTACGCGCATGTGTCCAGTGGCCATGGCACTGGCACCCCGGTTCACACAGCGAAGTTGCGTGTCTGGGTCCTGCGACGCAAGGAGGGCCTCCCATTCCTCCCATGTACCGATGGCGGGCTGTCCCTGCGGGGGAGGATCGGCAGGGCAGCCGAAGAGGATGTGGTCCAGGTTGGCGTGCGGAGCTCCGCAGAGAGTGCACTCTGGGGAAACATGGCGGAAGTAGGAGAGACGCTGAGGAGTAGGAAGAGTTCGGGTCTGGAGTCGCCTCCAGAGGATTTGTTGGGAATGGGATAGGCGGGGGTGGGGAGGGGGATAGAGTCGACGGGCAAGGCGTGCTTGTTGAGTTAGTTCTGAAAACGTGTGTGCCCGCTCCCTCGAGAAATCCCGGGGTCGCCATTTGCCCGGCAAATAAGTCCTCGGGCTATGTTATCGGCGGCCTCATTTCCGGGATTGCCAGAGTGAGCCGGCATCCACACGAGCTCAATACGCCTATTGGGATTTAGGGTGCACATTCTCAATATCTGCCACGCGGGGGGATGGACGCGTCCGCGGGCGAAGTTAAGAACGGCTGTTTTGGAATCGCTAAGTATATAAGCCGCATTGGTTTGGGCAATGGCTATTGCTAAAGCTGCTTCCTCTGCTTCTTCCGGGGTGCAAGGGGGGTCTATGAAATGGGTAAATGAGGGCGCTGCTGAATGGTTAGCCACAGCTACTGAACGGTCTGGACCACACGCGGCGTCCACCCAGCGCACATCCTCTGAAGTGCCATATTCTTTATGGAGATCTTTGGCTCTCGCGACGCGGTGGGATTGATGGTATTCAGGGTGGACATTCTTAGGAAGGGGTTTCAGGATAAGCGCGGTGTGTATGGCGCGAGGGAGAGAGATGAAGTCTGTCGTGTGTGCCGGTATGCGAATTCCCAGAGAATCCAGTATATATCGTCCGGTTTCCGTGCCAGCCAGACGAAGGTACTGTGTGTAGCGATGTGCATCTATAAGTTCTTGTATAGTGTTGTGCATTCCTAATTTGAAGAGCCTGCCAAAGAGCCTAGTGCTCTTTGGTAGGTTTAGCGCTGCTTTGGTAGCCATGCGGATTAGAGCATTGATCTTGTCTTTATCCGCACAGGAGAGGTTCAGATAAGGAGTGGCGTAAAGAATGCGGCTAAGCACAAAGGCATGCAGCACCTTGAGATTGTCTGCTTCGTCTAGACCGGCTCGTGAATGTGAAACCCTTCTAAGAAGATGGATGACGGAGTAAGTGGACTGTTTTAGTGCTTTCAGGGTAAGGTTGTTTTCCCCCGTGTCCTGTAAATGCAGGCCAAGAATGCGGAGGGTAGGTGTTTGCGGTATGGGAGTGTCATGCAGGTAGATCGTGAAGGGGGAGGTAGGGGCGCGCCGCGGGCGGATTATGAGGAGTGCGACTTTGTGGGGGAGCATTCAAGCCCAATGTTTGCCGCGTGAGTAGCTATAGTTGTGGCGGCTTCCTGAAGGGTCGATTCTATGTCGCCATCCGAGCCGTATGTGGTCCAAACCGTTATATCATCCGCGTAAAGTGTGTGTCCTAAGTGCGGAATGCCGCTGAGAGCCTTGGCCAGGGGAATGAGGGTGAGGTTGAAGAGGAAGGAAGATAACACCGCTCCTTGCGGGGTACCAACATTACCAAGTGTGAAGGGGGGGGGGGGTCTGTATATCATCTATATGCAGTGAGGCTGTGCGACCGTTTAAGAAGGCCCGAATATAGTTGTAGGTATTAGGCCCCAACTGCAGCTCTTCGATGCCCTTCAGGATGGCGCTGTGCGTAACTTTGTCGAATGCTTTGGTGAGATCGACTGCCAGGATTGCTCTGGTGTGATGTAACATGACATTGAGGATAGCGTGTGAAATCTGCAGTAGGGCGTCCTGTGCCGAGTGGTGGGCTCGAAATCGTACCATAGTATGGGGATATAGTCCATGGGATTCCATGTGTGGCGTGAGACGGGTGAGGATGACATGCTCAAACAGTTTGCCCAAGCACGAAGTCAGCGAAATGGGACGGAGGTTTTGGGCGTTAATGTGCTTATTTGGTTTAGGAATGAAAATTATTTTCCCGTACTTCCATTCAGCGGGTAGCGCCCCCATTTCCAAGCACTCATTGAAGCAGTTGGTGAGAAGGGAAATTGAACGGTCATCTAGATTTCTGAGCATGACATTTGTGATGTGGTCCTCCCCAGGGGTTGAGTTTGGGAGCTTGATAAGGGCTGCTCTGACTTCAACCTCCATAATGGGGGCGTCGAGGGAGGGTTCATCGGGGCCTACATAGTCGGGATATGATACAGCTTGGCCCACAGTGGTATAAGTTGATTGTAGTTGGCGTAACAGTGCTTGAAGATTTTGACGATTTTTATGGGTAATTCTTTTGAGTGTAAGCCGTGTTTGTTTTTTAGATTCAGTGGGGTCTATCATATGCCGTAGAAGATGCCAGGCCCTGGTGGAGGAGAGATTACCGCGTAATCCGTCACATAATTGGTGCCAGTTAGATTTACTGAGTGCGGCACTGTGCTCTTCTATTTGTTTCTGTAGTTGCGCTAATTTTAGCTTAAGTTTCCGATTTTGATTCTCGGTTTTCCAGCGTGTGAGGATATTGTTCTGAGCTTGGAGTAGGTGCGCTAAGCGACTGTCTGCAACGGGAGTCTCGGGGGTGGCGTCTAATGTTTGCGTGAATGCCTGGACATCGTGTTTCAGCTCTGTCATCCATGTGTGGAGGTTAAGTGGGGATTCTAATGTTTTGGCCTCTCTGTGCTTCCGAAGATTATCCCAGCTGGTAATTCGGACACGGTAGTTTTTAGCTTTTTTGGCGAAATCAAGCTGTATAGTTATGATATAATGATCACTTCCCAGGGCCTCATTTGTGTTTGTCCACACCGGTGTGGGAAGGTTGCGACCAAAAGTAAGATCTGGGCTTGTGTCGGCAGTGACACTATTGCCGATTCCTGTAGGTGGGCTCAGATCATTATATATGGACAGGCCGTGCATCTGAAGGGTGTTGCGCAATTCCGCTCCTCTCTTGTTAGTGCGTGTGTACCGCCAGTCTACATGTGCGCAGTTGAAATCCCCTAATATAATGAGGGGGTTCCTTTTTGCAGCGTTGGAGGCGGCTTTAATTAGAGAGATTAAATCTGAGACCGGTTGCCTCGGAAGGAGGTAACAGTTGAGGATGAAGAGGGGATGAGATCTTTGAGTGGAGGGGATTAATTCTAGGAATGTGAGAGCTACCGGCGAGGTTAGTACATGACAAGTGTATGGTACAAAATGTTGGAGATACGTGGTAACCCTGGGGTTTGGAGTGGTGTCAGAGGGTACCAGAGCGTATCCTGGCAGCGATAAATTTGTGCCAGCATCCTGAAGTGCTACTATATCAGGGGGTGTGGAGGAAGCAGAGAGGAGCTGCTGCAGGGGGTCTCGTTTGCGACGAAACCCCCTGCAGTTCCATTGTAGGATGCTTAATCGGAGATTATTGCCCGTCAACTGGGCCATGCTGGAGGGTAGGGGGCGGAGGATGGGAGCAGCTATAGGGTTGCTAGCTGGGATATGTGAAGACATTCCAGCAATTATTTGTGGAATTTGTTGGAGAATGGCAGTGGTTACTTGACTGATAATAGTTTTTGTAAGCTTAGTGATGGCGGCTTCAATGTAATTTTGAGTCTGAGCCAGAATACTGGCTTCGAGCTGTTGGGCAAAGGTTTGTAGTTTAGAATCCATGCCTGGAATGTCTTCTGGTCTGCGTTTCTTTTGTGGAGGGGGTGTGGAGGGTTGGGGTGTTGGTGAAGGAGTGGTTGGAGAAACCGTAGGATGGATAGAATTAATGGCTGCCCTAAGATGCCTTATCTCTTCCCGCAGGAGAGCTATCTCTTCCTCCCGCTTTGAGGTTTGGGGTGTACTGGTGGGTTTGGTCCAGTCTCGCTGGCGATCTTGATGAGGCACTAGCGGTGGAAAGTCCTTTGGCGTTGGCACTGGTTGCTTGGGTTTCAGCGCGGTCTGTCTACGAGGTGGAGGGGTCCTGGCTTTGCACGAGCCGGTACCGGTAAGGTGGGAACCACCACAAAGAATGCAGCTTGGTGTGCATGGGGTCTCTTGAGGGGTGTGCTTCTCGCCACACCGCGGGCAGAGTCCAGCCTTCGGGAGAGGGCACACGTCGTACCTGTGTCCAGGCTTCCTGCAGTTTGTGCAGGCATCGGGGCTACCCTTGTATTTGGTGCAGCGGTGTACCACACACATATATTTAATTGTGTGAGGCACGGGACCTGAGGCAAAAGTTATTAAGATGGACGCTGTTTTCCCCATGCGTCGGGCCGCTATAATGTTAGCGTCCGGGTTTCTGTACTGTAAGTCAGTCAGGATTTGCGCTGGTGTTTCATTCCAGTAGGCCCGGGAAATGACGCCCTTGACTGCCGCTGGAGGGGCCGCGATGTACGCGGCTACCGGGTATTGTTGTCCAGCTAAGGTAATTTGTTGAATTGTGACCAATGCCAGAGCTGTTGCCTCCGCTACCGTCGCCACTGTGAAGGTGTTGTTGGTTGGGTGAATTCTTATGTGCAACTCGCCAATCACTGAACAGCTGAGCGTCGAGTGAAGTGCCTGCAGGATACTGCGAGCCGGTATCTTATCCAGGGAGAGGCCGCCTCGCGGGCGAAAGACGACTCTGATGGCTCCCGCCGGCAGTGCGGCGAGTTGTTTACTTCTATGGACGACGGCGCGCGTCATGAGTAGGAGCTGCGGCGTCTCCTTGAACGCGCTTCGGGTGTTCCCAGATGCAGCGTCCAGTGGCGCGCCGGCGTTGCTGGCGCTTGGTTTAGGTTGAACGGAGGCCGATACCGGTTGTTTTGGGGCGAATTCGAATCCGTGGTCCGATTACGGTATGCATGGAGCACAGTTTTCCACTCACCAGGGTGGCAGTCCAAGGGGTTCAAGGTCTCTCCATCCACGGGCTCCTCCATGGTTGTTGGGGAGGGAGGAACGCGGCGCGCCGTCGAGGCTCGCCTCGATGAGGCGAGGCTTAGCGCAGCGGCGTGGCTGCCAGAGACATTTTCAAGAGGTAGCTCACCGAGGTCAATGGGCACATCCAAAAGATGGTAGCGATTGGGGTCCGTGAACCTTCCAGGATCCGTTGAGGGCCTTGGTGGGTCCTAGAAAGGACTTAGCTGGGCACAGGAACCAGAAATTGGCGGAGCCGATAATAAACGCGTCCGCTCACTCGGGCCCCCTAGCGGCCGTTCTCCTTCTTTCTTTAAAGACCAGTAATTGCCGCTGCGACCACTCCACTCAAAATGCGGCCGCTCTAACCATGTTTTTTCGCCGCGGTGGCAGAAATCGCGAGCGTTTTTGCATGCATGTCAAACTGGCTCAAGCAGGGATCAGGCGAGGCCTTTGACCTCGAAACGGGAACGAGAACAAGAACTCTTGGGACCCGCAGTCCTAGAGGTCCTGGATGTATTTCTTTCGAAAATTTTATTTCAGGTTCTTTCTACTCTTACGCGACAGTGAGATTGCGCTCAAGTAGTTTTAACTGGCAGGACAGCTCATTGGGGCCCTTCTGTTCTTGTAAAGCCATTTACTACTTACTACTATGTGTTACACCGGCAGAAAACATCATAAATACACGTTATATTGCGCAAGCGTTTAGTTTTCAGGTTCACTGCAATGATGGGCTTGGGCATGGAATGATTGTCTTTAAGATTAGCGGAATGGATTGCAAGAGAACGCAAGCAGAGGAGGCTCGGATGAGATTTAGTAGTTTGGTGGAATAGGATGGCCGCAGCTGGCACAGGATAGGGTTAATTGGAGAGACATGGCAGAAGCCTGCGCGCTGCACAGGCGTAGCAGTCTGATGATGACGACTATCTGGCAATCACAGAAGCTGCTTGAAGTATGATTCATGACGCAAACGCCGCTCAGAAATAAAAGTGACGATGAACTTCGTAAAAAATGCCTGCATTATTTGGCGAGTTACTCAAGCAGGTACTCCTACGGATTATCTGTGGAGACCGAGTCGCCAAAAGGACTAGAGGGCTGCCTTCGCAGCCATACTCAATCTAAATTATCCGTTACGTTCAAAATACGTCTTCAAGTAGCTAATAAGCAAATCAGGCATGGCAAGAAAATCAACCCGAATGGAAACCTACCGCAAGCTGTCATTATGGTTCTTAAGAAGCAGGATCCAAGTGGATTTTGAGGAAAGGAACTCGCGCTGCAAGTGTCCCTCTTCTTGGTGAAAACCGCGCCGTGATGGAAGGTGGGAGTGAAAGAAAGAGAGAAAGAGGTGCCGTATTGGAGGGCTCCGAAAAATTGGTATGGTTTTTCTTTAAAGGAAATGACGCAGTATCTGTCTAACATATCGGCCGACATCTGATCCGCACCGTAAGGAAAGGATAAAGGAAGGAGTGAAAGAATAAATAACGAAATAGGTGCCGTAGTGGAAGGCTCCGAAATAATTGCGGCCACCTGCGGATCTTTAACGTGCACTGACATCGCACAGCACACGGGCGCCTTAGCGTTTCGCCTCCATCGAAACGCAACCGTCGCGGTCGGGTTTGAACCCTGGAACTCCGGATCAGTAGCCGAGAGCGCTATCCACTGAGCCACCGCGGCGGGTGGAGGGCTCCGGAATAATTTCGACTAAATGGATGGCTTTAACCTACACTAACATCGCACACCTTCACATCGCGCAGCACACGGGCTCCTATTGCGTTACGCCTCCATGGAAACGCGGCCTCTGTGCGGTGGGGTTCGAGGCCGGGTACTCGGGCTAAGTAGGGTCGCTGGAAAATTTTCCAGTATTTGTACGGCTGTGACTGCTGTGTACTTTATTATGCGTATTTGTTTCTTTTCTTTTACTCTATATGTATCTTGGCTTCTTTTTTCTACTTTCTATAATTCTCTTCTAATTCATCTTTATTTGTAATTATTCATGTTCTAGTTTTCTGGAGTCAGACTTCGTGATCTCTCTCTATTTAGTGAGAGGTTCTTAGTCATATTTAAATTTATTAAACTGTCAAGGCATTTATTTGAAGCACAGGTCGGTTGGTTTTGGTTGACCGGCGACACGACGGGCACACTCACAGGCGTCGTTCGAAAAACCCAGCTGCACTTCGTCTGCTTCTTCGTTGTCCCGCTTGAACTCGTCCGCTTCTTCGCTGCGCTGCGCCTGTCGGTCCCATTACAATTACTCTCCCTCCGAAAAAGGAGCCATCCTGGCGACTTACGGAGAGGAGAGGATGGGCGGGTCATAGTAAGGCTTGAGGCGCTCAACGTGCACAGTTTCGCGCCCCCGGCGACGGTGGTCCGAAGAGGGAACGAGCGGCTCAACGATATAAGTCACCGGAGAAGTTTGGTGGACAACCCGGTAAGGTCCGTGAAAGCGAGACAGTAGTTTCGTGGCGAGGCCGGGAGTGGAGGAAGGCACCCAGAGCCAAACGAGGGCGCCAGATGGGTATGACGCTGGATGGATCCGGGGAATCCCGACGGTGCTTCTGATCCCATTGTTGCTGTGTGGTGAAAGAGCGGGCAAGTTGCCGGCATTCTTCGGCATACAGGTGAGCTTCGGAGAGTAAGGTGGTCTCGGAAGGGTCAGGGGGATAAGGAAGGATGGTGTCCATGGTGGATGTAGGCTCCCGGCCATATAAGAGGAAGAAAGGAGAAAACCCCGTTGTTGTCTGAGTGGCTGTGTTATACGCGTACGGGACGAACGGGAGCACTTGATACCAGTTGGAGTGGGCGGTGTCAACGTACATGGCGAGCATGTCACTCAGAGTGCGGTTGAGCCGCTCAGTCATGCCGTTGGTCTGGGGGTGATAGGCGCTGGTGTAGCGATGAACGATTTGGCATTGCTTGAGCAGGGCTGCGACGTGTCCGAGAGAAAAACACGGCCGCGGTCACTTAGAAGTTCTTTCGGGGCGCCGTGACTAAGAACAAGACTGTGTAGAATGAAGTGAGCGACATCGTTTGCGGTAGCAGATTTGAGAGCCGACGTTTCGACGTAACGGGTGAGATGGTCAACGGCAACGATGATCCACCGATTATTAGCCGAAGTAGTTGGAAGCGGGCCATAAAGATCAATGCCGACGCGGTCAAAGGGACGGCCAGGGCAAGGTAACGGCTGCAAAGGAGCGGCGGCGGAGTGGGGAGGTTTCTTGCGACGTTGGCAGGCGGTGCATGACCGAATGTGCTGACGTATGTAGCGGTACATACCTCGCCAGTAGAATCGCTGACGAAGGCGAGCATATGTTTTCAGTACACCGGCGTGGCCGCATTGTGGAGCGGCGTGAAAAGAGGCACAGATTGTAGCACGGAGGTGTCGAGGGATGACCAACAGCCACTTCCGGCCGTCGGGGAGGTAATTACAGCGGTATAAGAGGCCATCACGAACGGCGAAGTGGTGGGCTTGGCGGCGAAGGGTGCGGGTCGAATGATGCGGCGAGGGAGTGTTCAGGAAGTTTAGCAGCGAGGTGATCCAAGGATCCTTCAGTTGTTCGGAGAGCATATCAGGGATGTTGAACTAAGAGAATTCGTAGGCACAGACGAGGGCAGAGGTTGACTCGCATGGGAGTGGTGAACGAGAAAGGGCGTCGGCGTCCGAGTGCTTGCGGCCGGAGCGATAAATGACGTGTATATCAAATTCCTGGAGACGTAAAGCCCAGCGGGCGAGTCGGCCAGAAGGATCTTTGAGGGAGGATAGCCAGCATAGGGCGTGGTGGTCTGTGACGACATAGAAGGGCCGGCCGTAAATGTAAGGGCGGAACTTGGCAATTGCCCAAATGATGGCGAGACATTCTTTTTCTGTGACAGAATAGTTTGATTCCGCCTTGGTGAGGGCGCGGCTGGCGTAAGCGACGACGTATTCCGGATACCCAGGCTTTCGCTGGGCAAGAACTGCGCCCAAGCCCACACCGCTCGCGTCAGTGTGAACTTCTGTCGGACAGGCGGGATCAAAATGGCGAAGGATGGGGGGAGAGACCAGCAGGCGGCGTAAAGTGCTGAACGCGGTATCGCAGGCGGGGGACCAAGACGAAAGGTTCGGGCTGCCGGCAAGAAGCTGCGTTAAAGGGGCGATGATACTGGCGAAATTTCGGATGAAGCGGCGAAAATATGAGCATAAGCCTATAAAACTGCGAAGTTCTTTTAAGGTGGTTGGTTTGGGGAAGTCAGCGACGGCGCGAAGTTTGGCAGGGTCAGGAAGAACGCCGTCCTTGGAGATGACATGGCCTAATATTGTGAGCTGCGTTGCACCGAAGTAACATTTTTTCAAGATTAGTTGGAGGCCGGCGTCAGTAAGGCTAGTGAGTACGCGCTGAAGGCGGTGCCGATGGGAAGGAAAATCTTTGGAAAAAACGACAATGTCATCTAGGTAACACAGACAAGTTTCCCATTTGAGGCCACTGAGAATAGTGTCCATCATCCTTTCGAATGTGGCTGGAGCATTGCAGAGGCCGAATGGCATCACATTGAACTCATACAAGCCGTCTGGGGTGACGAAAGCGGTTTTCGGCCTGTCGTTCGCTGCCATCGGGACCTGCCAGTAGCCGGAGCGTAAGTCGAGGGATGAAAAATACTCCGCTCCCTGAAAGCAATCCAGTGCGTCGTCGATTCGGGGTAGAGGATAAACATCCTTGCGTGTGATCTTGTTGAGACGGCGGTAGTCCACACAGAACCTGATGGAGCCATCTTTTTTCGTCACCAAGACAACAGGAGAGGCCCAAGGGCTGTGAGAAGGCTGTATTATGCCGCGCCGAAGCATGTCGTCAACATTGTCACGGATGACGCGGCGCTCGCTCGGCGAGACTCGGTACGGTCGCTGACGCAAGGGAGCGTGGGTACCAGTGTCAATTGTGTGAGAGACGGCCAATGCGCGCCCCAAGGAGGGCTGGGAAAGGTCGAAAGAGTGCGGAAGCGGCAGAGAAGTTCCAAGATTTGGTCACGGTAAGCGGACGGAAGGTCGGGAGCGATGTTACGACGAAAGACGTCGATGGAAATCGGGTCGGGCGCTGTTGCACAACAGGCTAAGGCAGTAACTGGGGAACAGGCACGGGTATCGGAGAACTCGGAAGCAAGAGCAGGGTCCAGTTCTTCAATAGAGCCGAGGCATTCGCCGCGAAGAACAAACGACGGGCAAGAAAATGGGTTGGTGACATAGATGGCGCAGTGGCCATCGGAAATCGAGACAACGGCGAATGGAATGAAGAGGCGCTGATGGCGAGTGGCTGCTGCGGTAGGTGTGAAAAGAACAGAGCCGCTGAGGAAAGAGTCGGGGCGGAGCGGAACGAGGGCTGAAGTGGAGGGAGGTATGTCGGTGTCGGCAGCTACAAGAAGCTTAGCGGAGCGCACAGGTAGGTCACACAACGAAATATCACACAGGGGAGAAAGCTCAAGTTCCGCACGGGCACAATCGATCACGGCACGGTGGGTCGAGAGGAAATCGCAGCCGAGGATGACATCGTGAGAGCAGGCGGTCAGCACAACAAACTCGATGGTATAGGCGACGTCGTTGATAGAAACGCGGGCCGTGCAGGCTGCGATGGGGTGGATGCGCTGAGAGGTGGCCGTACGTAGTGAAAAGTCAGACAGCGGCGTTGTCACCTTACGAAGTTTGCGGCGAAGAGCATCACTAATTACTGACACTGCAGCACCCGTATCGACGAGCGCGTGAACGGGGACGCCTTCAACAGACACCTCAATCACGTTAGCAGGAGAACACGGAGGACTTAAAAAGTTGGCAAAACACGCAGTTCTTGCCTCCTGAACTGCGGCAGTCAGTTTTCCTCTGGGAGAGGGTCCGGGCGGCGGAGCATCGGAGAAATGGAACGTCGACGAGGGGAAGGCGAGCGGCGAGTAGGGTACTGGGAGCGATGTGTAGAGGAGGCAGAAGAGACATTAGGCAAGGGCGGCCCGGAATCGTAGCGGAAATTGCGCATGAAATCGCCAGAACGAGGAGATCGCTGACGGCAAAAGCGTGCGACATGGCCCGGAGGACCGCAGGAATAGCATATCGGTCGATTGTCCTCGGTACGCCAGGGGTTCGTAGGGTTTCGGCGGGGTGGACGAACCGGGACCTGCGGCGGGGGTATAGACGGCGGTGGAGCATAAAAGGCCGAGCTGCTAGGGTAGGCGGCAGAGGTGGGCGAGCGCCGTGTACCGGTGACTGCTTCAGCATAGGTGAGCGGCGCTGCCACAGGAGGAGGTGGGGGACTGGATGGCAGAACTGCAGCGACCTGCTCCTGAATAGCACGACGGATAGTGGGCGTGAGAGATGGCGCCAGGTCGTGCGGAGGGCAGACGGGGTCGGGAATGTGATGCAGCAGAGAAAGCTGGCGAGCGATCTCTTCGCGGATGAAGTCTTTAACCTGCTGCATGAACAGGGACTGCTCAGCAGACGAGCCTCCAAGGGCCAAGCCAGCAAGACCCCCCGCAGGCGCGCCGGACTGCCGCGTAGATGCGCG
Organism: Amblyomma americanum; assembly: GCA_030143305.2. NCBI lineage: Eukaryota > Metazoa > Arthropoda > Arachnida > Ixodida > Ixodidae > Amblyomma > Amblyomma americanum. The sequence goes on along the minus strand of JARKHS020002678.1, from coordinate 103,187 downwards.
TTGCTTGCGGAGTTCGTCGAAGCTTTGGCACAGCTGGATGACGGTAGCGACGGAGGTGGGGTTCTTCGCCAGCAGCATCTGGAAAGCGTCATCGGCTATGCCTTTAAGTATGTGGTTGACTTTATCCCCTTCGGACATGGAGGGGTTGACACGCTTGCACAGGTCAACGATGTCCTCGATGTAGCTTGTGAACGTCTCGGAAGGGAGCTGAGATCGAGCACGAAGACGTTGCTCGGCGCGAAGCTTCCGGACGGCGGGGCGGCCGAAAACGTCGGCGAAGCTCGTTTTAAAGGACGACCAGGTGGGAAGATCGGCCTCATGGTTGCGAAACCATAGGTTGGCAACGTCCGTTAGGTAGAAGAGGACGTTGCTAAGTTTCACGGAATCGTCCCACCGATTGTAAGTGCTGATGCGCTCATAGGAGGCCAGCCAATCGTCGACGTCTTGGTCATCGGTGCCACTAAATGGAGAAGGGTCACGCTGGCGCTGCACCCCGTGACAGAGTACGGTGGCAGGGATGGGCTGCGATGGTTCACTCGGACCTTCCGGCATGGTGGCGGAGACGAGGAGCGTTCCACTTCGAAGTTCCAGGATGAGGACCGGGACGGGAACCGAGGCACCTCCACCAAGTGTCAAGGCGTTTATTTGAAGCACAGGTCGGTTGGTTTTGGTTGACCGGCGACACGACGGGCACACTCACAGGCGTCGTTCGAAAAACCCAGCTGCACTTCGTCTGCTTCTTCGTTGTCCCGCTTGAACTCGTCCGCTTCTTCGCTGCGCTGCGCCTGTCGGTCCCATTACAAAATAATTATCAATCACCTTTAATTTCTTGGATCATGATTAGTCATGTACTTATCATTTTTATCTTAGTAATAATTAGCATCTTTATATACTTTAGCGTGTTCCGCAATTAATAACGTGCTGTAGAATGCCTCTCTCAGTTGAACTGCTGATTTGTTCAAGAACAGGTTCCCAAATGAAGCGACACTTTTTCGGCAGAATTGCTTAATACCATATCTGGTTGCTGCAACTGCCTCACTCGGTCATAAGTTGAATATTCAAATCATCCCCGGAGACAACGACATTAAACGAGCCGCTCGGACTTCGATTGCACAGGTTGCGCCATTTCGTTTGTCTGTAGTGGAGATTCACGAAAGGAGTGGGGGTTAGCGTTTTTCGGCACGTTTGAAAGCGCTTTTGAACGAAAGTCTACAGATATAGTGCAGTTTTTGTGACACGGAGTGTTTGTGATCATTGATTGATTGTAAAACATTCTATTCCTCGGAAAGAGCTCGTGCTTGTCTTCTAATCTCATGGTGCATGTGGTGCATGTTTTGTTATCATTGATAAATAAGTTCAAGAATGCTCTTCAAACCAGCCGCACAGCCGCCGTGGTGGCAGAGTCGTTACGTCGCTCGGCTGCTGGCCCAAAAGACGCGGGTTCGATCCCGACCGTGGCGGTAGAATTTCGATGAAGGCGAAATTCTTGAGGCCCGTGTACTGTGCGATGTCACTGCAAAATTAAAGAACCCCAGGTTGTCGAAATTACCGGAGCCCTTCACTACGGCGTCCCTCATAGCCTGAGTCGCTTTGGGACGTTAAACCTTCATAAACCAATCCAAACCAAACCTGCCGCCCACTTCCCCTCGTTTGCCTAGCCTATGCCAACAAACGAGATGGTGCCACCGGTGCAATTAATGTGAGCCAAGTTTACGAAGTGCCTTACTAGATATTAGCTCCGTATGTGCTTGCACGTATAGGTTACCAGCCTGCTAAAGAGAACGCTCCTCAAATGACAGCTTAATTGGGGGCACGCAAATGATGCCAGAGTGGTCGTGCGAATCGCGCTCGCATCTATATCAAAGCTCAAGTTCTCGACAGATCTCGAAACAGCAAAGTACTTCCAACATACTGAAAACCGTAAGACGAGAATTTTATGCAGCGTTCGCTATCCACAACAAAAGGAGATGCGTGCCGGAGCGTGTCTACTTTCCGCTTACCAAAGGAGGAGATTCCCGAGTGATAATCTTTGTATTTTTCATTTATTTTTGCTGTATGCTCTTTTCATTGTTCGGGACCATCCTACGAACGACAGGAGGCTTAGAAGTCAGCCTTTGGTAGTCAGACGGCACACTAGTCGCTTATGCTTCGTCGCTCACCATGCTGCCACCACCTTGGTTGGTTTCTCCTGCGTGGGGATTTGTGCATGAGCGTCATCATCCGCCTGGCTACGCCCACAGCAAGGCGAAGGCCTCTCCAATGTCTCTCCAATTAACTCTGTCCTGTGCCTGCGGAGGTCCCCGTATCCCCGAAAATATCTCAGCTGCCCATCTAACTTTCTACCGCCCTCTGCTACGCTTGCCTTCTCTTGTAATCCACTCTGTTACTCTTGAAGACCGGCGGTTATATTTCCTTCGCATTACATGTCCTGCCCAAGCCCACTTCTTCCTCTTGATTTCGACTACGGTGTCAATAACTAGGTGACAGAAATCGACCAATATTCGCAGTACATCATATAACGCCGCGTACATCCTTCGAGAGCGGAATTGTGAAAACAAGCAAACGCGCCTCTTGATTTCAATATTTGAACAGATTCCAGAATCCGGGGTTGCTAAACATGCTACCTTGCTACCCTAGTCTTGGGTATTCGCCCAAGATTATCATCACGGAAACACGTTTGCCTTTCTGCAGAATCAGCCGCTCTACAGAGGATTGTGTGTGCAGCCGCCTCGTGTTTACCATTGCGTGATTCGCAATCAGCACTGACACTCATAAAGAAGTTCACCTACTAAGACAGGCCACTTGTACCTCCGTAATAATCACTGGTGACCTTTATGCCCCAACCGATCTGTGTTCAATGGTTGCCACGTGACCACCCCACGTGGCCTCCTTTCGCCGCAGAGTTACACTGCTTAGCGAGATTTGCTGTGCATTCTGGGATGTGGAATGAAGCCTGAAGCTCCACTAAGATACGCAGTTCTCTTTTAGTAAGGCCAGAAACCACGAGCGTGCGAGTATCTACTGAATGGTTATTGTGGGAAGAGCTGCCTCCTCAGACGCTCAGACGCAAAGCGTTGGACTTTAATAGGCACTCGTTCTCATTTGCGACTTCAAGTACAAATCACACACGGAAAGAACTGAATAAGAAAGTGCATTTTTTGAAAACATACATATCAGACAGCGGGGGAGAAAGGTGCTTGTTAGCTTGATCAACATGTTTTTGTATTACAGCGCAGCTATGAATCCACAATGCAAGGTAGCACAACAACTGCCGAAAAGCACATTGGTGCTCTGGCACAATACAAACCATGAATTACAGCGACGGAACCACACGCATGCAGGTTTCCTTAAATGGCAATGCTAGCCTCTACCGTGGTCGCCTTTGCACGCACCATTTGCGCTTCGCGAGGCTTGCAGAAGGGCAATAAAATCTGGTAGGCACATATCATAGTACAACGTGCTGAATGAGTCATTCTATGAGAATGCTCTGCGTTGCACTTGCCCTACTCTTAATCGGAGATATACAGCAGTGTTTAATCTGGCGGCAGGTCATTTTCTGTGAAGGCATGCATCAAACACTAGCACGTTTAACCTTCTCGATTGATATCTAACACACCGCAGCTACAGCTGAATTTCATGTGTAGGGAACACAGCACGTCTGGTTAAAGGGTTATCGAAAAGCACATTCTTACTGTACTCTACGAGTGATTTCAGGGTGAAAGAGGAAAGCTCCTTTGATGCTCCAACCAATCTAGTTACGAAAAATTCACGTCAACAGCAATCGCAAAGGAGTTTTTCAACCCAGCTGGCGATTACAAACTGAGGTGTAGACTCGAGTTCGTCACCAGTTCGACACTCTGAATGCAAATGAAAGACACAAGCAAAAAAGCGGGTACTGAAATCTACAAGATATATACATTTCTTGGCACAATGCGAGTTGTATAGTTGACTAGCACTGCATCCACAATACACTAGAAAGCAAAACCAAGAATGGACGTCAGACTTAATTTTTACGTCATAGACAAAATGAATCAAATCTGACATATAATTCAATGCTTAGTCATGTCAAGTGTTATATCGCAGACGTGGATGAATTCTTTACGTTCAGTTGTAAACGTTAACAGGATGATTCTAGAACCAGACAAAAACGTAGCAAAACGTTACAGAAAAAAGCAAAAATTCTAACAATATGCCGTATCTACGCCCAGTGTTAAAGAGATTCCCAAAGCACTTATGAGGATGCTCATGCTAAATGGTTTGCAACTAGAATAGGTCCAAGCGTACATGTCGCCACAATATGAATATCGCATCAACATTCACGGAAATATTAGGAACCTTTGTGTAGTGACCCAATCACCTGCTGTGTATCCGGCCCAGTGTCGAGGACACGTCATGTAAAAAAGGAACATTTCTTCTCCGGATTCATTTTGTATCCTTTCGGGCATTTGAAGGCTTCAGCGAAATATTCAGAGCTCTGTACCAACTTGTTGCAGTCCGCCGCAATTGGGTCCTGGCCAGACGACTTGGCACAAGTTAGATAGCACACCGTCATGAAGAAGACCTTGTCGGCAGGCAGGTCTTGGCTCAGAGGCAGAGCTTCAGTTTCTTCGAGAAGATGCGAGGTCATGAGGGCAGAATACGTGATGTCTAGGGCTGGTATATCCGGAAAGACGCTGCTGTTTCCCGCGCCGTTGTTGCAGCCAGCCTTCTCGAGAAACTTGGTATAAGTCGACTCGGTCAAGATGGTACCGATCGCAGTTCCATTTGGTGTCCACCTCACACCTTCGTTGTCTACGGCACGCACCAGCTGCATCGCCATGAGGAAAAGAAGCCCTCCGTACAGCATGGCTTTTGTCCCATTCCTGTAGTACGCACTTGGTGTGGCGACCGCAATTGCCAGTTCCACGCTGTTTAGGACGTAGTCATAGCCGACATAGCCCGGCAGGGTGCTCCATCGCAGTCGGAAGGCTTCCATATACTCGCGGGTCCAGTTAACTCTCATTGTGGCAATACTGGCCAAGGCCCTAGTACCGGAAGAAAGTATCCACCTTTTCCGGGAACTTGGCATGGATTCTCTCAAGTTCATCCTTGTCCAGGGTAGGCGCCGGCGGCCAAAGCGCCTTCTTCACCGCGGTCAGCTTTCTGGTCGCGCGAACCTTGCTTTCCTTGTCCATCCACTTAGAACTGTCGATCTTTTCGATGGCCGCCGTGACAAGGGTATCGAAACCGGTGTCGATAGTTCTGATGTCTTGAACCGTGAACAGGGAGTGAAAGCCCAGGGCGAGAACCAGAACCTTATACGAGGCTTCTACACGGTGTGCGCAGTAAGCTACCAGGTACTTTTCCGCTTTCCTCTCACTGCCGTAGTGGATCTTGAGGAAATCGTAGCCTGCGAGGGGGGAATGGTGCTGCACCAAAAGCCAAATTAGGTGTCTGTTCAGCTGCCTTGCGGTGTACTTTACCAAAAGCTCCGCTAATATTCTGATGAGCGCCATATCTCTGACCACAAGATAGTCCTGAAGTGTTAGGTCTGGCTCAATAGAGAGTCCGAGCTGGAAAGCCTCCAGCCAGACACTAACCGAAGCGTTTGGTACATGTTTCTTAAGTTCGCCGAACGGGAACAAAGCAGGCTGCATTTTCCCCGAGCTTATGACCGAGTAAATGGATTCGAGGATGTCCCCCTCCACGTCCCGTACATTTTCGACGTCAGTAACGTTAATGGGAGGTCGTGTGGCGGCGTCTTGGTAGAGATGAACAAGAAACAGCTCCCAGTATTTTATGTGAGGTGAGTCTGGCGCTTCGGTGCTGCTTCCTCACCATGGGCAGAAACAACCCTGGACTCACTAGTATGCGGCGCTTTCCCGACGATGTAGGCTCCAGGATGCTGACTGATATCCAGAACGGCGACTGCCATCTGTAGGCGAAGTAGACAATCAGGGAAAGCGGCTCAAAGAGATCCAAAGGGGGCTCTGGCCAGGTCAGATCGCCCCTTTTCAGGAACTCTAGGAACGGGGTCAGCTGCGAAGCGCCCGACTTGTAGCCAGTCGTACACATGTCATACATGGCCAGCGGTTTTCTTCCGGCAGGGATCTTGAGCGATCCTTGCAGCAGGATGTCCCTGAAGACCTTGTACCAGAAAAACCGCAGGCTGTCCATAACTGACGTGACCTGCTCACTGTAGTCGGATGAAGAGTGCCATGCGGAGCAGACGTAGTCTCTAAAATTATTGCAAGGATCGCGAGTCGAGTCCAGGTACTGGGTGAGCAACGTAGTGTGCCGAACGCAATCTTCGGTGAGGCAGAATTCGCGGGTGTTCGATAATAACCTTGACACGGCCAGGAAAATTATGAAGGACACGATAGCGAAGGCCGCGGCACCGGCGACAATGGTCATGGTTGTCCTCTTATTGTTGACAAATGTTTTGCTATGATCGTAGACATTGGCGATCTTGCCTGCGAGGAAAAAAACAGCATAAATCTCTAAGGCATTAATTTGGCGATCTGCCTAGGGCATTAATATCACAAACGCGGTAATAAACTGGATATAATAATCGAAATAATTGGATTTCAGGTAATGAATCGCGCAATACCTGCGTCACGTCTCGGTGGACACCTCCACGTGCCCTGAATAATGGATGGTTGTTGTGAATGGAGGAGAGAAAGCGGTGACATAATAAAAGTAGTGTTAGTTAAGTTTATGGTCCAAATGAGCAGGCAGTGATCTCTGTCTTAGACGGGCGGTGTCTTCAGTTCAGGAAACCGGGGGGGCCCCGGACGTTACCGGCGGAATGTGTACCAGCATGAGCTAGACGTTAGGTTCGGGACTATTCAACCCGAACTCCCGCTGCTCTAGGGATGGTTGTTGATCGGGTACGTCGTACCTCAAGTCCGACACAATCCCACAGTGTTTGGCGCAGGGTGTTGGGAACCTTGAAGCGCTTGCAGTTGAATTGCTTAGCACGCGGCGTGCATCCCTTTGAACATGACTTCGTGGGTTAAGAAGTTGGTCTGTATGTCTCGGATATGACTCCATTTTTCCTCCTCAGCCTTGGGAAAGAGGAATAGTAGACACATTCTGTTAACCGTGAGGTGCTGTAGAATGTCCGAGTTATTTCTGAGAAGGCCATTCATTAACACGACGCGCCCGGCGATGATGCACGAAGAGCGTGTTCCCGGACCCTAGCATCATCCGAAGCGTTTTTCGTCAGGCACTTTTGGTTTACGGTCCAGGCGACGTAGATGCCTGAGGGGTTCTGTATGCTCTCGACGATGCTTGGCGGAGATTGACCTTTCTGAACATTTCTGCTGGGCGCCTGAGGGTCTTTCAGTATGACACCTCAAGGCTTGCAGCTGGACGCGGCCATACCTATGGTCGCCTCTTCCACTGAGTCATTGTCGTTCATGGTGACGGAAGCCGCCGCCAGAAAATTTCCACGATACGGCTTTTAAAACGTTTACTTATGGTATTGGGCACTGGTATCTTGCCTTTCACCCCCCACCAAAACGCAGCCGCCGTGGCTGAGATTGAACTCGCACCGTCGGGCTGAAAATTCGATTGCTCCAATCATTGCCTGGAGGTGGGCAGGAAGTTTCCAGCAAAAGTGAGACAGGGACTGCTTCATTACTCTGAGAAGATGAAGGGCTTCTGGAGACACTAAAAATTGAAAACTGGAAGCCCGAAACGCACGCGCCTCTCGCCACCAAAGATTTTGACGAAATATTACAAATTTAAAGTCGAATGGCATCGCCAAATGTAAGCCGAAGGGTTGCCCTAGCGTTGCTGTGACTTTTGGGTGCGTTAGCACTTAATGCTGCACTCAGCCATTTCGCCACTCTCTACCCAGCAGAGGCAGTCTCGCTTTTGTGTGGACATTTCAACCACGCCGCCAGGAAAACGAGGACGGTGCGAGGCAAAGAAGAAAGACAAAGAATTGCCGCTGTGGAGGGCTCCGAAATAGATTGTACCATCCGGGCATCTCTAACGTGCACTGACGTCGCAGTGGACACCGCCGCTTTAGCGTTTATCCTTGCGCTCATGAGGCAGTGGTCCCTCACTGTTGTCAGCGGAATGTATACCAGCATGAACTAGACGTCAGGGCCTGGGGTGCTAACCAGTATCCGGGTCCTTTGGCTCAGCAGTTAAGCGCACTAACCGCTGAGACTGCGCGGCGGGTGCTCTGCAGGTTAACGAGTTAAATGAAAGAAAATGTACTCACTGAGCAATACTTCCAATTACTAAGGAATAAAATACATAACTTAAGACCATTGAACTTAGAAAGGACAAAATGTTTGTTACCGCTACCATTAGCAATACCTGGAGAGATCGTGCAATATAGAGGTCTTATGCTTTAGATCTAGTGCTTTAGGTCTTTTGCTTTATTCTAGGGCATCACTACAAGTCACAGTTGCAAAAGATTAAATACCCTGCAAAAAAAGTGTTAAGAATATTTGACAATATCACGGCCCGCCGGAACTACTGCGAACAAGGCCGATTTTCCTGAAATACGAAAAGCTAAAGGCGAAAAAATTTATTATTTCAAATTGTTTTCAGTACATAAAAAAGCGAAGCGTTACAGTGTACAAAAATCCAATGCAGCTCCAGCTTACACACTCCATAACTAAACTTTATGGCCGCCAATAATAAGAACGAATTATGGACGACAACATATTGAATATCAAACAGCTAACCTTCTAAATAAAATACAAATATTAACAGATCTGAGAGCTAATGTCTCCAAAAACACGCTTAGAGCTCTGATGCTGCAAAATAACTTAGAACTCACATAATCTGCCATGTTTCTTTCCCTAATTGCTATTTTTTTAGGAGTACATTTTCACATTGTATCCTGCTGTTGTTTTGTTATTATGATGTTGCAATTTTTGTTGTTCCAAAATTGCAACAACCATGTTCAGAATTTTGTTATATTTGCAATCTTTGTAGCAAGTATTTCGTTGTGCCTTGTACGAACTATTGTTTGTTGTATACTGTTATACTTTCGTTACATGATTTAGTTACCTTTTTTTCCCCTTCTTATATCCCCCAGATGATTTTGGTGTGAAACTTTTTTAAAGCTATGTTTAACAGTTGTGCCAAACTGTATGCGGGGCAAGAGCCATCGTCAGGCGTTTCGCCTTTTCCTCTTGCTCCTCTTTCTGCATCAGAAAGAAACAAATAAATCAAATCAAATCATATCAAATAATATTAGCGTTGAACGCAAATAAATCTGGGCTAACAACCAAACTTACGAGGTAAATGCTGAGATCATGCGAGTATCTTAAAAACATATGGTCCTTTTAACTCAGTTCTCGGGCGAATTAGTGGCCATTACCCTTTTTAGCGGGTATATTTCATTAATGATAACTTAGAGAACTATCGCTTGCATTAACATCTTGTATTATAGTAGAAACCAATTTTATGCAACACTTTTTGTTATTCTCTAGGCACTAAGGGTGTTTAACGAAACTTTTAAAGAAAATAGGTCATGTTGTTTTCTTTGAAATCTCCATCAATGCTCGCTTTTTAACTTTTAAAATTTCAGATGATTTCAAAGCCTAACTGAAAGTCCTGTGAGCTGTCTAGAAGTACAAATTTTGTGCGCGATAGTGAACGGGAGATATCAATACCGAGAAAAATTTTCAGCCTCAAGTTGGTAACACTTGTCCCATTGCTGTCCTAAAAACAGCCCCAACTGCAATGCATTAATTTTTCATGAATGACTGCGAAGTTTGTCCTGAAAATAACAGGAGCTAAAAATTAATTTGAATCACTTCAAATAGCAAAGTGTGGAAACTAGTACTGCAAAATTATTCAAATTCAACAATAATAATAATTGGTTTTTGGGAAAGGAAATGGCGCAGTATCTGTCCATATATCGTTGGACACCTGAACCGCGCCGTAAGGGAAGGGATAAGGAAGGGAGTGAAATAAGAAAGGGAGAAGGAGGTGCCGTAGTTGAGGGCTCCGGAATAATTTCGACCACCCGGGGATCTTTAACGAGCACTGACATCACACAGCACATGAGAGCCTTAGCGTTTCGCCTCCATCGAAAAGCAGCCGCCGCGGTCGGGTTCGAACCCGGGAACGCCGGATCAGTTGCCGAGAGCTATAACCATACTTTTTTTTTGCGCGGATTCAAACTACCGATTGTGCGAAATCGAAAGAGCGGCGCTTTCCACGTTCTTTGATATATTTTGCCCTACTAAAGGTTTTCCCTGCAAAATTAACACCATTTCTTTGTATGGACACATTTTCTCGTCACATCTAAAAGTTGCATTGACAAATATGAACGACCATGGGACCTCGATTACCGCTCTTATCTCAACACAGCCACCATACCACCTTCCCAGAACAATCGAAAGTACACACCTTCAGCATACCGTGTGCCCTGTTACCGTTACCGTCACCGGAGTACCGGGAGCCAACCCAACTCCAGGCGCCCGCTCTGATTGGTCCCCGTGCTGGAGGGGCGCATGCAGCTGCCGGGTACCTGGCGCCATCTGGCGTCATCAAGGTGATTTGCGCATGCGCATTGGCTGGGCGCGGGCTCCCGGCACTACAGTGTTCTAGATGTCCTCTAGAACACTCTACCCGTGACTCCGGTGCCGGTAACGGTAACACGGTACATGTTATGCTAAAGGTGTGTATTCTGTGACTGGCCGCCTCTGTGATGACGTGGGGTCCGCATTCATAACAGCAGAAAAGGCATTGCAACCTATTTCGCGTTCGAAGAGAGGGAAGGAAAAACGACGCTCACCGTCCCACTCGCCATTTCCTCGAGTTTGTTCAAAGAGTTTTGGAGCGCCGCTGCCGTGGACCTGCGCTTGGCAGTGCGCGCTGTGACATTGGTCTTCATGTCGTCCTGGTCGTCGTAGCCGGAAGCGGCCTGCGTGTAAATAGAGCAGCCGCATTGAAGGACGACATTTAGGATACCTGGTAGAACTCAAATCAGTGTGTAAGGATAGTCTATTCCGCAGTCCAGAAGTGAGCGCCTCAAATAATTCTTCAAAGCTTGTAAAAAAATGAGCCGATGCTGACGCAGCGATTGAATATCGAGCGTTAACGCACCTGACATAAGTGGCCGGATAGAACCGATGACGTTAGCTGGACTAACTCAACTAATAATTCATGCCGCACGAAACGTGAAATTGTATGCCACTACCCTGAACCCTCTGCGATAAGCGGTTGAGACGCAATGTTCATATGAAGATGCCTAAAGCGCGGAATTGGGAGTACATAGGTCGCCAGTTCGAATCCTTGCCGCGAGCTAGGCCGTAACTAGTAAGTTGATGTTGCACGAAACTCTGAATCCTATGACACATTTTACACGAATGTGGGGACTAAGTGGCCCGACCCTGACGCCTGCCAGATTGGGATATATGTACCGGATCGCCACTGTGTTCGGGTTGTGGTGGTCTAGCGTCATGCTGTCGCCTGTAATTTTATTCCATTATGTAACCACCTCGGTAATAATAATAATTGGCTTTTGGGGAGAGGAAATGGCACAGTATCTGTCTCATATTTCGTTGGACACCTGAACCACGCCGTAAGGGAAGGGATAAGGAGGGACCTCGGTACGAAACCATTTTGAGGACGACATCTTGAATTCTATCGGTGGAGTCGGCATAGCCTGGAGGCCTGAAACGCGACCAGCAGAGCTAGCCCTCTGAAAGCTTCTATCGTTGCCCAGAAGAAAGAACAACCTGTCAAAACTTTTACACAGGGTTTTCCCCGCATTGTCGCCTTATTACGTTCTGTAAACGTTGGTCTAATTGATCTGTGTGGGAGTCAGCGAACCACCTGGAGACGTCCACATGGAGGCAAGGTCTACAGCAATCAACCGCTAAGTCCGTTAGAAATCGGCTCCTGCGAATTTTTTCATCGTCTCCGTGACTTTAGGTAAATTGCTCAAAGTACGCTAATGCGCATCCGAAGCTTCGCGAAATAGGTTCACGGGAGAGCGCGTGCAAAAACTGCTGTGCGTGGACTCGAACCCCAACACGAGAAAATGCGTCCTAGCAAGCATTTTCCTACCAATCCGTAACAAATCAGACTAAAGCAATGCTTTATATCAATTGTACTGCAAGTAGTTTCACAGCCCATCCTTTAAAATGCTTCGCACCGTCGTTGTTGCGGCGGAAAAAAATTCTTTTGCTTATTTCAGAGTTAGAAACTAAAAACGTGCCTAATAATATCCGTTCTCGTTGCTTTTAAAACATCAAACTCTTCTAAACAAAATAAAGACAGATTTCAAAATTTCTGAAATGTTTCATCTTTATTCTGCAGACAATATTCGGCACTGATCGCCCTTGCTTATGTGAGCGTAGAGAGAATACGATGAAGCTTCCAACTGTAATCCCGCGAAGGCTGGGATAAAACACGAATTCTGTTGTGATTCCATTTCTATTTCCAGCGACTCCACACTTGGGTCCTGGTGCATGGTCTTGCTGGAGCCACCGAGGCTTGGGGAAGGAAAAAAATTGGCCGACGATTAAGTTTCTCGGTAAAACGACTTTTGAGCGCAGCTGCTGCTGTATTTAAACTATGGGCGACTGCAGTGGGATCATGCAATGCAAAACGGAGGCGAACATAGGCTTAGGCTTCGGCAGAGAGCAGAGCAATCCACCGTTTCTTAGCTTATAGCTCAGCGTCTCCTCTTTCGTATCCTCACTGGGAGCATTTGCAAATAAAATTACAGTATTGGTCACGTGACAGCGACGCAAGCAAATATGCCAACTAAAGCTAATGTTATTTGTAGGAAATGACATCAAGTTCGCCCCCTGGCAGGGACCTACTGCCGCTGCTTGGGATTCAGTAGGTTCTGCAGCGCAATGCAGTGCCTTCTTCGCAGTCTCCCCACTTCTCCTCCAGATTCCCTAAAAATTTCGAGGGACTGATGATCAGTCGCGCGGGTAGCTGTTCACGTTACACACCATGCTATACACAATACCCTGTTGCGCTGCACCATTCAGCACAAAATTTCAGACATCCCTTTTCGAGTACAAACGGTCGCAAATAGAGAAGGACGATACCGCACATGCTCATTTAAACGTCTCGGCAAAACGCCACGGGCAACGGCCGGCACAGCTGCCTTCGAACTTCATAATTTCGATAAGAAATTAATTCCGACAGACTGGCGAAAGACGGAAGATACGATTGTGGCACACAGAAGGCGGTAGCACTTGAATAAAGCGGTCGACGCGTGTGTCGATCCGCAGTAGAGTTCTCAAAAAACCAAGCGGGAAATTTCGTGATGCGTGCGGCGGCGCCGAATAAGAAAGTAGGAGTCCCAGCTCCCTTCCCCCGACTTTTCGAGAGGGCTCAAGACGTCTCGAACCGTAAGTCCGCGCCCAACGCTTCGCCAAAGACGTGGGGAGAGGAGGACCTGGGCCGTCACCTGAGACACGCTGGCGTAAGCGCTCCAGAACAATATTCAGCATTTTTTCCTGACCTTGTTCGCTCGGTTACGTCGAGGCACGTCGCTCAACGCAGAAACGGGCGCCTAAGAGCTGGGCTCTAAAATTCGTAGATAAAGACACGGCACGCGCTGGAAGCACTCCTGTGGAAATGTCTTCCCACCGTCTGGCACCAGTAGTCCTGCGTCATATCGATTTTGCCTATCTCTTCTTTTTCAGCTATCTTCCGTGATAATCTGCATAGACTGAAGACCCTACGCTCGCACAGATGCAACTAATGTACAGAGTGTATATAAAGACACAGCTTTTCCTTTTCACACCGACACAGCTTTGTTTTCAATGTAAGCCTTTTCTTGGGTAGTTATTTAAAGGGACTCTGTAGTTAAATTTCGAGAGTGCCTTTACGAAGTGGTGGATGTGGATTTGGGTTCGAAGAGCATAGCGTGGCTTCGAATATTGGGCATCGCCCTGAAATGTTGTTGCATGAAATGAAAATAACACGGCACTTGAATAGAATCTTCGAATGACTCTCCTCTGATAGGAAAATAACTAGGCGATCACCCAACACTGCGCCGGTTTCAGCACTTTCTGTAACCTTGACCACTGCTTGCTATACGCAGGAGGTGCGGGGTCCGATCCCCAGTGCCGCCGGGTACCCACGGGTGATACAAGGGGCACATGCTTTCCGCTAGACTGGTGCTCGGATAGTAAGGGCTGAAATGTTTGGAAAATGGGCCTTTGACCACGCCTTGAGTAGTCGAAAAATACCTTGTGCCATGGCGCTCTTTGACCATAGACGGCCTTGCGCAATAAAAAACCACTATCATCATCATCACTGCTTGCTATCGATGACACAGTCCAAGCAGATCAGATTAAGGCTCAGGTGATAGATCACCGTATCCGAATTCGAAGATAGTGGGTTCGGATCCCACCTGCGGCATTTGATAGTTTTTTTTCCTCTAATTCCCAATTAATTATAAATTAACCGTAAAATATCTAAAGTATTAATTTCCAACTCTCAACAACACAAATTTACGAAGCAGGTAAAAACATTCCCCTTTGCTCGGTTTCGGTGACTACTTCCTTTCTCGGAACTGAAGTTGAGACAGCCAAGGACATAGAGAGAAATACGCATAATGGTAACATGAGCCCCAACTTGCGACAAACTTGGCAGCCGCGATGCTAACGAGCGCCGTACGCAGTAAAGACGTCAAATCATCAAATTTTATTGTTCGGCCATTTAACCTAGTTGTACGGCCAACGTGCTCTTGCCCATCACGCTATGCTGCTTCGGGACGAGCACTGTTCGTGACAGCAACAACTTTTGTAAACAGTTCGCGCCACCAATAATTGATCAGCGCCTGTAGAACCTATAGCTTCTCTATAGGGAACCGCCGTAGGGAACGGAAAAGCCCCACGGCACTCCGTTCGCCCAGCGCACAGCAGAGCTGTATACCCTGGGACTCTTCGCGCCATGCTGTGAAAGTATACTCTGATCGTGTCATAAGTTTAGCTATACGGAGAATGAGAACGCTTTCTGGCCAGGAAGTAACCCACTTTTATCGCACAAGAAGAGTTGAACACATTGCTATGACGTCTCGGGAAAAGCGTTACTTGGTTAGAGTTAAATTGTAACTGCTTTACGTCAGGCTATCACGACGCATAGTGAATGGCCATTTACTCCAGTGATGTCAAAGTTCTGATGAAGATTTTGATCAACATGTCTCGACAAACAATCCTTGGCAAGGAGTGGTATGCAACTCAAAAATAAAAATAACAAAAGGAGGCATTTACAATCAGAGCACCGGCTCATAACGCCAATTCTGCTGAAGCCCAGCGCTCTGTATAGGCACCGCCTACTGCACGAAAGAGAACTGCTCAAGCCCAAGGCTGGCAACCGAAATGGTGACGCGCGTCTACTCGCACACGCAACGCGTTTGCTGCTGCTTGCGTCGGTTCCCTCTCTATTGTACAGGTGAGGCTACCAGCGGATTCAACTTCTCGGCTTGTGTCTTTGTAAAAGGGAATCGAGGTTGACTACGGTTTTGCCGATCGCAGATATTCACACCAAGTGCCGAAGTTAAACTGCCTGCGATGCAAAGCATTTCATATTATGCTACCTTGAGCTCGATATTCGTGCGCGAACAGGCCAGCAGTTCTCACGAGGGAAACTTATAAACTCAGCCACGCTAAGGAGCCTACCCCTGTCTAGGGAAGCATTTCAAAGGAATTCAGTATTAATATTACCCGAGTTACCATGGGTGGAGAGGCTGCTTCCGAAGCAATTGCCGCCGCTGCGAGCTCCGCTGGAGACCCTAGTGGCAATGCATCACCGAGCTCCTGTTGGTTTTCTTGCGCTCCAGCAGGTATTGGTGGTGATGACACAACTCCGGTTTCGGAAACTAACGGCTTGTCGCGTGGTATCCCAGCATCTAGCTCCTGTTGGCTGCCCTGCTCTCCAGCAGGTATCGGCGGCGACGACACAGATCCGGTTTCGGAGGCCAATGGCTTGTCGCTTGGTATTGGAGCGTTGGTTCCTTGCCCCTCATTGGCGGCTGAGATGCTGGAGACGATAGGGGAGCCCGCGGGGTGGGATGCGGGGGTACCGGTGACGGCTTTCACGCGGCTCCCTCCGCGACCTATCTTGCGACGGCTCTTTTTCGTGCTGCTTCGCCCGCCAGTCTGCTTGGACATGGTCACCTGCGTTCAGGCAAGGTCGAAATATTAATGAAGGGAGTCCTAAAACATCTCTTATCACAAATATCGCATAAATGAAACAAATAACTCGACCGGAACAAAGCGAAAAATTTTCGTTTTAAACAGCGAATTTACACCGCGGAGGTCACAGGAGCGTGTACACTGCTCGCGCTCCGGCGGGTCTTCTGGAGGCCTTTTTTGGCGTTCTTTAGCTGGCTGGGCTCCTTGGACATGGCCTCCTGTGCGCACAAGGACGGGGTGTAAATGAAGCAGTCCTCAGACATCGCACGAAAATTCGATTGACATTAGAGTCATGTTCATTGCGTCATTGGCCGCAGCCGCGTTGAAGCTGACGACAGAACCCGGTAAGTAACGTCCGTTTCTTTTCTTATGGCTGCAGTCTGGCGTCATCATGACGTAATAAAGCAGCCGCCATTGGCGAAGGAAGGGGATCAAACCCGCGCTAATCCTCGCCTGCACACAGAATTCCAGTATTGTAATGACACCAGGGTTTTTTCGGGGAACATTGCCTTTCATTGCACTGGTAAGCTAGGATACGCTTCCAGGCGGAACTCGAGGGAACACGAAACAGATAGCTTGACTTGAAGAAAGATACAAGGTGCCAGTTGCCTACAGTCAATTTCTCCGCACGATACTGTCACCAAGGCGTTTGTCGTCGCCGTCAAGGTGGTGGTTCAGGTTACCTTCAAGTCATACCGACATCTCCGCACAAGATTGCTTTTCCGGCTATGTTCAAGGAAAGGGTGCTAGCGGAGCTCGAAATATAGCCTACGTCATCGCGCTCGTTAGTAAGACGCAAGGGCCACTGCGCCAGAGAGGCAGGCTAACTGTTAAATAATTTAGACTAGGGAAGACGGTGGCGAGGAAATATCGACGGGATGATGGCAGGGGTCGATTGCGAAGTCTCCGCATTAGTGCCAGTGTTAATCCCTGAAGACCAATGGCATGAGAAATGGGGGCAATGCGTACTTGCCAGAAAGCACCTCCTTGAAGCTTGCAGAGCCGTGGGAGACGAAGCTCCTTCGTAGTAACTTCTTCCGCTTTTAGCGTGAGCCCGTGCCCGCACGGCTCAGAGCTCCTCTTCTGCCTTGTCTAACCTGTAACCGCATGCGTGTTCGGTGCGTGCCCACTGCGTTTTTTTTCTGACTCTCTAACCACTACTTGCTCGTTACGGGTGATCTATCACCTGATTCCTGGCGCAAGATGTGTTAATGCGCAAAGCCGCGTGACAATGCCTTTCCGAAAAAAAAGATCAAGTTAGAAAATGTTTCTTGAGGTAAGGAAATGGCTTAGTATCTGCCTCACATCTCGCCGGACACCTTAACCGCACCGTAAAGGAAAGGACAAAGGAGGGAGGGAGAGAAGAAAAAAAGGAGGTGCCGTAGTGGAGGGCTCTAGAATAATTGTAACTTCCTCACTTCGTTTTACGCCGTGTTTTAGGTGTCCATAAAGGAGTGGGGCTGTTACTGCGCCATTTCCTGTACTCACAAACCGTTAGGTGCCGATCCGGCCGCTCGAACTATGTTTTTCGCGCCGCGGTGGAATAAATCGCGAGGGTTTTTGCTTATATGTCAAGCTGGCTCAAGCAGGCATCAGACGAGATTGTTGACCACGGAAGAGGAGAGAGGACAAGAACGCTTTGGACCCGCATTACTGGAGGGGGACAGTCAAGGTGCAGCACGGATTACAACGCTACGCTTTTATTTCCAAATTTTTATTCCAAATTCTTTCTACTCCAACGCGGCAGTGAGAGTGAGGTCAGTTGGTTTTAACCGATAGGACCGCCCATTGGGTCCTTGTGGCTTCGTGAAGCCATTTACTTCATGCTACTAAGTGCCATACCGGCAGGAAACTATCCAAAATGCGGCTTATATTGCGCAAGTGTTTCATTTTCAGTTGTACTACGTGGATGAGCGTGGAAGGGAATGTAATGCGAATGAAAGAGAACCGATGGTATTTTAAGATTAACAGAATAGATTCCAAGAGAAGGCATGCGAGGCAGGGGGTCAAGGAAAATTAGGGGGCGGGTGAGATTCAGTAGTTCGTGGCGATTGGATGGTCTCACCTGGCACAGTGCATGGTTAATTGGAGAGATATGGAAGAGGCGTTTGATCGGCAGTGGGAGTAGTGAGGCTGCAGATGACGACAATCTTACAAGCATCGCCCATAAGTTGCTTGATCTTTGAGTCACGAGAGTTCGATGCCAAGCGCCACTCAGAAGTGACGGTGAGCGTCAGGTACAAATGCCTGCATTTTTTGGCGAGTTACAAAAACACGTACTCGTATGAATAACTCGTGTCGCCAAACGGACACGCGTCCTGCCGACGAGGATGATTGCTTGCACAGCCATACTTAACATAAAATAGCCGTTACATTCAAAAGTACCCCTTAAAGAATCTGATGGTCATTGTTAAGGTGCCTTCACATCGCTCTGGGGAAAATCTCGCCTGCTGCTTAACCACGTTCCCTATAATAAACGAACTTGATTCACACCATCCGAGGAGGCTTGGGACGCCCAGTTGCCGCCTGGCTGTGTCTCATACAGCAAATGTCACGCAGTTGTTCCTGGACCTGAACTGCGCACCGAGTCAAGGCCTAGCGCCTCCGGTGACGTGCTGGCTCGGTAGCTCCGCCGGCGCCGCTTGCCTCGGTGGCATTCCCGCCAGTACAACAGCCCACTGATCATGGGCCGGACCTTCAAAATCGTGCCTTTGTTTCATCAGATACGGCGCCTGCCCGGCCTTCTCCAGATGTACAACCGCAGCTCGTGAGTGCTTTACCCTCTGTACGGAACACAGATACGGCTACTTAGCCTGTACTTCTGGTTCGACCTCTACAAATACCACATGGCACATTGAGAACTCCAATGGACCTGTCATCAGGCCCGCCAATCGGGCCGCCGGACCTCCGCTCTCCTCCAAAGCGCCCTTCGGAAGACGCTGCAACGGGTTCCTCTTCGGCCAGAGGCGACTCACAAGACAAACCTTCCTGCCTAACCACAGACCGCCCAGTTGTGTCCATTCACAGCTCAGCGAGTTACAAAGCGACTTTCAAATCTCCGGCAACTAAAGCTTTACCGATATACCGACCAGAATTTTGCAGGCAAACCTTGATGCATGTCTCGGAACGAAAGGTTTTCGCGGCGTTAGAGCCACACAGAAGTCAAATACCATTGCTGTGTGGCTCCCGACCTTAGCCGTCGTTGAACGTCTGCAAATGTCTTGTCTACAACGTCGATGTTAATGAAGACCACGGCACCCTTCAGCGCTAGCTTTATTGTCCCACTCACCGAGTGATCCAAGCACGTTACATGGGAAAAGGGCGCTCATGCATCGTCACCCTGCAACCCCCACCAACACCGCCAGGCTGCTTGTACTATTATGGCTACATTTTACGACCTCGGCCGTACAAACAAACCGCCGTGTACTGCTACAGTTGCTTCACACCTGGCCATATGCGTACATCCTGCCCTTTAACAACTCAAGTGGAACCTGCGTCAGAAGGCGCAGCGACGTACAAATGTGGCCCCTGCAAAACTGACGACCGCGACATCACATCACCCACTTGCCCCACAAAGCTGATGGCAAGACAGACGTTTCGTCGTAGGTATTCTTAGCAAATGATTAAGAATGTGAATACGCCCCTTGTGCAGACTTCCAACTGGTTTGCACCTCTGCAGTCAAATGATGACGATTGGCCCGAACTTGCCGTGCTGCACAAGCATGAAACTGCTACCCAGCAGACTTATAGCGATAAAGTGCGTAAGGACTGCCAACATCAGCAGGCTACAAAACAGCGTACCATCCCGGAACCTCTCAATGATGGCATGGTAGCAGCTGATGACCAAATTTCAGGCAT
Organism: Amblyomma americanum; assembly: GCA_030143305.2. Taxonomy (NCBI): domain Eukaryota; kingdom Metazoa; phylum Arthropoda; class Arachnida; order Ixodida; family Ixodidae; genus Amblyomma; species Amblyomma americanum. The sequence goes on along the minus strand of JARKHS020002678.1, from coordinate 83,199 downwards.
TTTGGCAGAGGTGTCAAGGTTCCGACAACACCATGAACTGCTTGCCCGCCGTAGACACGCAGCGGGATCTGGCACCGCCACTAGAAATGATGAATCAGCTACGAGCATGTCCCACCCACCGGCTTCTTTCACCGCTCCTTCCAGAGTACCTGGTACATTGCCAGACAACTCTACAGCGTCCCTGCTGCGCTTCATAGTTACCCAGTTATCCAACCTGCATCTGTTCTCTTGCAACGCTTGGACTACTAACCGAAGATGGCGCGTTCCGGCTTTTCTGGTGTACTAGAGTGGAACTGTAGAGGCCTCTTCACTAAAGTGGGAGATTTCAAAACCAATCTTCGTTTGCACAAGCTCTAGGTGTGGACCACGTTACTGCAGGAGTCAAATGCCTTGCCAGCAATTCCGAGATTCAGGGGTTACGCGTTGCCTTCGATGAACGACCATAGTGTTGTGACGTTCCTTGTGTGTGCTACGAGGTTCCGCGTTCGACGGCGCGGCGTAGACAGAGCGACCCAGATGACAGCTGCATCATCAATTACCGAGCCATACTCGTTGAGAGTGACGACCAGAACGAAGGGGTTTAAGCCCAACCGGACCCCCTTTCCATAGTGTCGGCACGAGTCGAACGCCGCCGCCGCCGCCGCGGGGAAACGGGCTTTATCCTCCCCAATTACAGTGGCCGTTCCAGGGGGCCTCGTTTCGGCGGGCCTGGCCCCGTGGCAAGACGGTGGGCACCATCAATCAACCCTCCCGAGCACATCCCAGGACAAGGGACCACTATCCCAGCCTTTTAGTGACCTCGCGTTCCGGCCTTGAGGGGCGAGTGTCATTTGATGGAGAACGGAGGCCAGTGACCCGCGGGAACTGTCAGCGGGCCAGAGCGCGCCTTACCTTGAGGAGCGAGTGTCATTTGATGGAGAACGGAGGCCGCGGACCAATTCAGCCGTTCCCTGAGGTTTCGGCTCCCTTCGAGCGGACAGGTATGGACATAATGGGCCCATTGCCCACGACCACTTCCGGAAACAAGTACATTTTAGTATTTGTCGATCACCCTTCAAAATACGCGGAAGCGGTAGCACTCCCAGATCAGAAGGCAGACACGGTTGCAAGAGCATTTGTCGAACAGATCGTGCTCCGACATGGACCCCCGAGGCAACTCTTGACAGATCAGGGAACGAACTTCGTGTCGCAGCTAATGAGGAGAGTTTGCGAGCTGCTTAAGATCGCTAAGAAGCAGACAACACCGTACCATCCGGCTTGCAACGGCGCGGTGGAGCGACTGAACCAAACCGTGGCCGGGTTCCTGTCGCATTTTGTTTCGCGCGACCAGCGGGACTGGGACTTGTGGCTCCCCTATGCAATGTTTGCCTTCAATTCCGCAGCACACGAGAGCACGGGCGAATCGCCATTCTTTCTTCTCTACGGCCGAGACCCGGACCAGCCTAGTGAAGTGCCAGAGGGCCCCCGTCGTGTCCCATACGCTTCACTGGACGACTATAAGGTTGAGCTAGAATCGCGCTTGCAAGTGGCGAGGGACATCGCAAAGGAGGCCTTAAAGAAAGCGGCGAAGCGCAGGAAGGAGTTGCACGATCGCAGTGCTAGAGACGCGCCGTTTGATGTGGGGACAGCGTGTACATTGAAAACTGCCAAAGGCAGATTGGGCTAGCTCGTAAGTTCCAGGCGAAGTGGAGAGGACCGTGCGAGGTTGTCGAGAAGCTTTCTCCGGTAAACTTCAGAGTCCGAGACGTGAACCGGCGCTTGATAAGGATACACGCAAATCGCCTCAAGTCGGCACCGGTTCAGTATTCACGAAATGAGGAAAGGGAAAGCGCGGATTTTGATGGGGACAGAAGTGAAGCGGAGCGCGCAGATAGTTCGCAAGAAACGCCTTCTCCTGCATTAGTTCGGCAGGCGCCAGAGGTGATGGCCAGAATGCCACCGGATTTACTTCATGCATTGCTAGAAGAAGAAGCGCGCGAGGTTGCCGCGCAGATAACGCCAAGAGAGGCTCCTGCCACGAGCCCTCGCGAGTCCCAAAGCAGACAAAGGGTCACAGACGTACTTAGTATGACTCATGAAGGCCGATATCCGCTGCGAAATCGGAAAGCTAAGTCGGACTAATGGAGTAAACAGAGCGGAGTTGTGAACTGGTCAGAATTGTGTAATGCCGCAGCTCATAACATTGCTATATGCGTATGTGTTAAGTTATCGGAGTTGGTAGTTAAACCTTTCTGTCATTAACTAACACCTTCACAGGAGAGCATGCGGAGCGCATGCAGAACCTGCCCTACTTCCTTTCGTTATCTATATTTTTGTCTGTGCCGTGATCGTGCTAGAAGTGGGAGCTCCTTTGTAACTGTGGTAAATTTATTTCGTCCAGTTTGGACTAGAAAGGAGAGGCTTGGGTGCTGAGTTTCATGTTTATCTGTAAAAGAAGATCAGTGCTGCCCCTGGAGACGCCAGTTATGTCAGCTGAGGCATATGGTGTTGTGCAGTGGTGTTGAGTGCAGCGAAAAGTGTTTTGTCGGACGCACTGTGCGAGGCGATTCAGAAAGACAAGGGGAGCTGCATGGACTCAAATGTTCGGAGAACATTCTTCTGGAGGGTGAGCGAGTGTGACGTTCCTTGTGTGTGCTACGAGGTTCCGCGTTCGACGGCGCGGCGGAGACGGAGCGACCCAGATGACAGCGGCATCATCAATTACCGAGCCATACTCGTTGAGAGTGACGACCAGAACGAAGGGGTTTAAGCCCAACCGGACCCCCTTTCAATAGTGTCGGCACGAGTCGAACGAAGCCGCCACCGCCGCGGAGAAACGGGCTTTATCCTCCCCAATAACCGTGGCCGTTCCAGGGGGCCTCGTTTCGGCGGGCCTGGCCCCGTGGCAAGACGGTGGGCATCATCAATCAACCCTCCCGAGCACATCCCAGGACAAGGGACCACTTTCCCGGCCTTTTAGTGACCTCGCGTTCCGGCCTTGAGGGGCGAGTGTCATTTGATGGAGAACGGAGGCCGGTGACCCGCGGGAACTGTCAGCGGGCCAGAGCGCGCCTTACCTTGAGGAGCGAGTGTCATTTGATGGAGAACGGAGGCCGGTGACCCGCGGGAACTGTCAGCGGGCCAGAGCGCGCCTTACCACAGCCGACGCTATGCGCTACCTCGAAGACAACCTTCTTTCCCTCGGACTCAACACGTGAGGGGGGCGAGACCATAAGTGCGGTGGTGTGTTTGTGCGCCCAAGTGAAAGCCCTAGCCCCCCTCCTTCCCCTCCGGCGTGGGCGTCCTCACCCTAGGGAGTGTGGGGAGAAGAGGATATAAAAATCGACAAGCAGTACGGAAGAAGGACGCTCAGGACGACATCGTTCGCCAAGAGGGCCTTCAGCGCCGAAGCCCGACGGCGTGCAGCTTCTGCCAGCAACCGCTCGAGCTCAACTCCGGAGCCCCTCCATCGTCCCCATGAAGTCGTCGGCACGTAAGCTCGGACGCCCCAGCCTCTGAATCTTAATCATGTATAATTATTGAATATATCTGTTTGTTTAAACTGAGCCATACGGTGTCTCTTTGCCTCTCCGTCCCGTGTGGACCTGCGCATTATGGGCGGTCATCACAGTGTGCACACTGCTTCCCCTCCGGGAAAAGCGGCGGTGTGAGTTAACACGCGTTTCCCTCACGTATGCCTCTCTCCGGAAACTTGGTGCACCTCGTATCAGGAGGTACTTGCAGTTGCTGTAAAATTACTGAAGACAGCTCTTGTGGTGGTATCCTACTACGTATGACCAGCGGGTGGCCTCCCTCCCGTATTAATCTGGGCTGGCTTCTGACCGTGCGTAGCAAATACCCCGGGTGTCCGATTTTAGTCGGATGTGACTTCAACGCCCCACACCTAGGCTGGGGCTACCCTACTTCAAGCTCCCGCGGCAGGCGTGTGCGGGATGCCTTCGCGGATGCATTGTTTATTCTTCTAAATCACCCCAGTTCAGCAACGCGGGCTATGCGTCACACTCACAGTACCACCTATGCTCCTGATATGACGGGGTGGTCTGGCCCCGGCACTCCGTCGTGGCACCTTGAACCAGATTGTTGGGGCAGTGACCACCAGCCTATAATTATCGGTGTCCATCCATCACGTGCTCACCGGGTACGCCGCAAGTGCACGGCGGTCAACTGGGATTGTTTCCGTGCTGTTCTCCAGGATCTCCCTGCAGTGTCGTCCCCATCGCTTCTTGACTGCATACAATGCTCGTTAAACAGGGCTACCACCTGCACCTGGGCAGACATCGATCGACCGGTTCCAGATATCGGTCTGCTAAACTTGTGGGCTGCTCGCCGACAGGCCGAGCTGTCAGCCTCACGTGATCCCACATCTGCACATGCAAGTATAAGACTGAACTATATTACTGCTAAGGCTCGCAAATACGAACGCGATCTATCACGAAGGCAGCGGTGGCATGCATGGTGCGAGCAGTTTTCTGCGAAGTCGTCGAATCCATTTCTCTGGCGAATTTTCCCTGCACAGGAACACGGTCACCGTCGCCCCGACGTAGCTAGCACCGCATGCTTCGCAGCTAACTTGTCTCCGTATGATTTCGCCAGAGAAGCGGCACGGAAATTCTTTCGAAAATTCTACCAAGTCTAACTTGGCAGGGATTCCAGGTCACATAAACTTCCATCAGCACCAGATGCCGAGAGAATTGCGTCTCCTTTTACCATGCCTGAGTTGCTTGCTGCAATAGATGAGGCTAAACGAAAGACATCGCCCGCTCCGGATGCCATTTCATATGAGGTGTACAAGAACATGAGTTGTGCTGTCGTCCCTCAACTTCTGGACACCATTACACAGTATGGCGAAACGACTCTGTGCCTGAGGTCCGGAAATTGGCCACTGTGATCCCAGTTCCAAAAGCAGGGAAGCCACCGACGGATCTTGGAAACTTCAGGCCTATTTCTCTAACTTCAACATTGTGCAAGCTGACAGAGAAAATGTTAGCCATACGACTGTTGTGGTGGCTGGAGCACCACTGTTTCTACCACCTCGCCCAAATTGGCTTCCGTCCATTCATCGGCACTGAAGATGGTTTGCCTGTCTTGGCGTCACAAGTTCTCTCATCAACTAAATCGCAGCCACAGTGCACGTACCGTCATCGCCATGGATATCCGTACAGCCCATCAAGCAACTCGTCTACTCAGACGCGTCAGCCGCAGCCCAGAAATCTTCCAGAATATACGTGGTCTGGCGGCCCGCATCCCGCAAGCCATTCGAATTGAGTGGATCCCACGTGGACTACTAAATTCACAATGATCTGCAGATTCTTCAACCCGCTTGCCAACCCTACCCACAGCAATGCCTCAATTCCTCAGTATGGATGATGCTACCCTCTTTCTCACAAGAAAGGAACACCTCCGGGGTCGCACGCGTGCTCTCGTTCCTCCGTGTGCGATAATCCTCCCCCGCGACCTTACCCGTGCAAAGGACTTCGTGCTCCGAAGGAACCGGGTCTGAGTTGCCCTCACTCCTGCCGTAACTCGGACGTGGCCTCAATTTCGCGACTTATGTTCCCGCCTAGGATGTCCAGTCTGCAACTCACAAGACACTGAGGTGAATGACCTTGAGTTCCGAAGTAGGCGACTGAACCTTGAGGTCCATGGAATCCCTGTTGTGGAGGGTGAAAAACTCATATGCTGTCTAAATGAGGTAGCTGATAAGCTCCAGATACCTCAGCTTGAAGAGGCTGACGTCGCAGTCGTGCATCGGCTGCCCGCTAGGCAAGACAACGTGCCGGGAATTCTTGTCCGTTTCACTAAGCAGGGAACCAGGGAAACATGGCTTAAGAAAAAAAAACGCCCTGAGGAATGAAACCCTGCAATTTTCTTTCAAGAAAACTTGACTCGGCATAAGAGGGACCTTCTACGGTCGGTAAAGGAAGCAGCAAAAGAAAAAGGCTATAAGTTTGTTTGGTACGTGAACGGTAAGGTCCTTGTTCGAAAGACCGACGGAGCTAGTGCAATTCACGTCAGGGATAAGGGAGAGCTGGACGACCTTTAAAGGGTGCGTTTTTTTTGCATCAAAAGAAGGTGGCATAACGAAGTGGATTTTTACTTGCCTGATGACGTAGATGAAATTGTCGCAACATTTCCCGCATCTCCCTTAAAATGTATCCACATGAACACGCGTTCTGTCAGAAATAAGGTGTCATCCCTGGAGGAGTTATATACTGGTTTCTCTTTTCAATTTTCGGTTATTATGTTAACAGAGACATGGAGCACTAATGAATGTGATATTTTTAGGTTGCCTGAATATAAAACCCACTATCTAAACCGGTCGGACTCTCGAGGGGGCGGAGTGTCATTGCTGATCACAAATGATGTAGAATGTCAGATCATTGATTCTTACACAGTGCTTTCACCAGACTATGAAATGCTGACCCTGTGCACTGCTAGACATGTATTTTCTGTGTGCTATCGACCACCGAATGGTGATTTGCCTGCGTTTCTGCAGTTCTATGATCAGTTCCTGGCTTATGTGGTTCAAAATCATAACTCTAAACCTCTAATAGCTGGTGGAGATTTTAACGTCGACATGAGTGTGAACAGTCCATCATCAAATGCTTTCAATATGATCATATTATCTAATGGTCTTGCTAACTTAATTGACACACCAACCAGGATTACACCTGAAGGCCAGTCCACTCTGGATTTATTTATTACGAATTCCTTGGGACCGAATGTTAAATCTGGAGTTTTGTCTTGTTCTATCAGCGATCATTTGCCATTATTCTTGTGTGTAGAATCAAGCAGGTCAATAAGAAAAAAATCCCCACCAATAATGTACCAACTAATAACAGACACAACACTGAATTCCTTTCGTGACTCCTTGTTGTCAGTGGAATGGGACACGATCGGTAATCTCACAAATGCCAGTGAAGCGTACGATAAGTTTATGGATATACTGACCAAACTATACCACAAGAGTTTCCCGTCATGAAAACGCAAAAAAGTAAAAGAACACGCAAACCATGGATTACACCTGAATTACGGAGTGAAATGAAAACGAGGGACAAGCTATATCAACATTTCCTTCATACGCGATCAGGAGATGATCTTGTTCAATTTAAAAAGCATCGTAATAAGCTAACAAAGAAGTTGCGAAATGCACGATCAGCATATTATTCATCTTTGTTGGATATTGAGTGCCGTCAAAACAGTCTGTTATGGTCGAGGTTGAACACCATCCTTAATCGTGGTCACTCGCATAAGCCTTCATTGAAATTACAAGTTGACGGAAAAGAATTATCCGGTGCAGATCTAGCTGATGCTTTTAACAATTTTTTCACTAGTATCGCTTCTGCTCCCTCTATATCCTCTCATGCTAGCAAATACGTTTCCACTTATATTAACAACACACTGTACCTTCAACCCGTAACAGTGGATGAAATCATGTCCGTTATACAAGCCTTAAAGAACTCTAGCAGTTGTGACATCGATGGTCTTCAAGTACGCCCAATCAAACATGTAATTGATATTATTGCTCCCATCCTCACCCACATTTTTAATATGTGTTTAGAATCAGCAACTTTCCCAGCGAGAATGCAGTGCGCAAAAGTTACTGTTCTGTACAAAAAAGGAGATTGTAATGAGCTGGGAAATTACAGGCCGGTATCTATTTTACCGATCTTTTCAACGCTGTTTGAAAAAGTCTTGTATTCGAGGATGGCAAATTTCATTGAAAAACATAATCTGTTAACACCACACCAGTTCGCTTTCCGTAAAAACAAATCAGTTGAATTAGCGTTGCTAGAGCAGAAAGAATATATATTAACGGCGTTTGAAAACAAAGCAATAGTTGTTGGCATTTTTGTGGACTTATCTAAAGCCTTCGACTTAGTTAAAAATAACATTTTGCTGGAAAAATTAAGTAAGTATGGAATACGAGGACAGGCACTAGCTCTTATTAAATCCTACCTATCCAATAGAACTCAAGTTGTGAAAATATGTGCCTTTACATCGAAAGCTAAAGCTGTTAGTTGTGGAGTGCCGCAGGGAAGTATTTTAGGACCTTTACTTTTTAATCTCTATCTGAATAATATCGTCATTATTAACCCTAAAGCAAAATTTATTATTTATGCAGATGACACTAGTATTTCTTTTGCTGGGAATGATATTAATCTTCTTGTTGAACAATGTAACAGTGCAATGAAATCCTTAGAGGAATGGTCGAGAGTAAATGCAATGAAGGTAAATGAAAGCAAAACAAAAGCGATTACATTCAGGCCGAAAAACAAGCACATACCTCAGCATCAAGATATAGTAATAAACTCACGATGCATCGCTTTAGTCGAGAATTTCAAATGTCTGGGTGTCACCTTTTCGGCAAATATGTCCTGGGATAATCACGTAAAGCATGTTCTAAGCAAAATAAATCAAATAACTGGTGTAATAGGTCGTTTAAGGTATATCCTTCCCACACGCATCAAACGTTTGCTTTATCATTCACTCTTTCAGTGACACTTGAACTATTGTCAATTAGTATGGGGAAACACAACATCCACTAATATAGAACACATCCACCTGTTACAGAAAAAGTATCTCCGACACACATATAATGCTTCGTATACTGCTTCCACCTCAACTTTTTTTAGCAACTCTGGTGTAATTCCAGCTCACAATCTCTATAGATATCGCTTAAGCCATGTATATAAACAAGAAATCCACAGGAATATCAACAATATACGTAACCTATCCCAATTACAAGACAGAACTCCAAGTTACCTTACAAGACACTTCGAGGATTGGTCAGTACCAATGTCACGTTCAAGTTACGGGAAACAGTGCCTTAAGTACACAATACCAACGCTTTTGAATTATTATAATTCTGTCCGTTTTGACCTCTTCACGGCAACCTACAAGGACCTCCGGCAGATGTATTTGGTTTCTGTGTAATGTTATCTATCTTTGCTGTTGCTTTCGTTTGGATTTGTAGAAGTGAGTTCCGCTGTTGTTTTCTGTTCTTTTTGTTTTCTGTTGTTTTCATTTACGAGTACTAAGTCTGTATCATATTAAATATGTATGTATATGTTTGCATATCGAGAATATGTTAAGTGTTGCCGCCACTCTGCCAAAATAAGTCATTGTGGACCCGTCAAGCTGTCCAAGGACAGCTTTTTTCTACAATATCCCCATCTGTATTTGATGGCAAATAAAGATTTTTCATTTCATTTCATTTTCATACTTGTGGGTTTGCCCGGCATTGAAGCCAACTAGAATTCGCTAACTAGCAGCAGCGGGTCTCCACCCAGACAACCCGTCCTCATATTTTGATTGGACGCAGGGGCCACATCAACGCTCCCTAATCGCCTTTATTAGGTCGGCGCATATTTCCTGCTTTATTTGACAACCACCCACTCTTTTCTTTCTTTTCTCTTCCCAACTCCCCTTATACCCAGAGGCTGTAAACAACGCTATCATAAAAAAAATCTCATAACCAAGTCCGCCGCCCAGGAGTGCTCGGCTGTGCGACTCCCGCGCCGCCCTCAGCCAGCTGCAATCGAACGGCCGCGGTACTCCACTAGTGCGCGAAATTGGCTCGCGCAGACAGGATGTGCCATGCGTGCACAGTGGTTGCCCCGTCACTGCGGTATCGCCGGCAACGAAGAAGCTGACAACCTCGCGACCGCTGCACACCAACTACCTGCCAGCGATTTGCCCCTTGCGCTGGAGGACGTGCGTGCGGCCATCCACGACCATCTCCGAAAGCAGCACTCTGACCCACGCATCACAGGAGGTGAGCTCATCGACAGTATCACCGGCTGTCGCGCAATTACACGGTCACAACGTGTAATAATTCTCCGCGCGCGCATGTCTGTGTGTGGCCCGGGGAACGATGGGAGCCTCACGGAATCGTGACGAGTGATGCGTGTGACGGATGCGGTGGAGTGGAAACACTAGGACACCTGCTCCGTCACTGTGCCGCCTTCGCCGATGCTCGTCACGATATGCTTGCGGCCTATAGGGCGCAGGGCATACTACCAGACTCCATCAAGACGCTATTGTGGCCGCAGGGCAGTGCGCGCACTCGTGAGCGAACTTTGGTGAGCCTCTGTGCATTCCTCGAACACACGAGTTTGACGTCCCGTCTGTTCTCCGTCAGGTAGTTTCACGAAGTGACCGAACGCTCCGCGAGTTCTACCTCGAACGATTAATAACTGGACGCAAAACTCCAGTTGTAGCCAACACAGTGCTCTGAGCGCGTGTTTAAATTCCTCTAAAATGAACTAATCACGCACACAACCTCGACATGTTTCTTATTGTGTAAATACTTTGTATATATTATTTCTCCCCATATCCTCTCTTCCTGTCCCCTCACCTCTTTCATTTAATTTCTCCATTCTGCCTGCTACCCTTTATTTCCGCTGCCCCAGCTCAGGTGCTTCAGTATTGATGGCAGAGGCCGGGGTTAGCAAAAATATTTTCCTTCATTTTACTATTCTTAAGATAAAAAAAACTACTACCACAACCACCATAACCAAGTAAAGCACGTGAAGAAAATAAACCCCGATGGAAATGTACCTCACGCTGTCATCTATCTTCGTTTTTAACAAGCAGGATCGTAGTGGTTTTTGAGGAAAGGAAGTCGCGCAGTAAGTGTCTCACATCTTGATGGTCAGCCCATGCGCGTCGTGTGGGAAGGTGGGAATGAAAGAAGAAAGATGGAAAGAGGTGCCATAGTGGAAGGCTCCGGAATAATTTCGACCACTTGGGGATCTTTAGCGTGCACTGACATCGCATATCACACATCGCGCAGCACACGGGCGCATTTTGAGTGTTGGTGGTGGCGGAAATATTTGGCTATGCAATAGAAAAGAGGTGTGCTTGGGTTACTCCTCCATGGAAACGCGGCCTCTCCGGTCCGGTTCGGGGCCGTGTACTCCGGCTCAGTAGAATCACTGGAACTTTTACATTGACTCTACGGCTGTGATTGATGTTTACATTTTGGTCTTCCTTCTTCAATTCTCTTTGAATTCATCTTCATTTGCAGTCATTATTCACGCTTTGTTTTGGTGAATCACCCTTGGTCATCTCTGGACTTGGTTTTCTTTGGTTTATGGGTGTTTAACTTCCCAATTCGACTGAGGCTATGAGGGACGCCGTAGTGGAGGGCTCCGGAAATTTCGACCACCTGGGGTTCTTTAACGTGCACTGACATCGCACAGCACGCGGGCCTCTAGAATTTTGCCTCCATCGAAATTCGACCGCCTCAGCCGGCATCGAACCCGCGTTTTTCTGGCCAGCAGCCGAGGGCCATAACCACTCAGCGCCATAATCTCTTGAATTACTGGGGCGTTCTTAGTCACATTTAATTTTATTGAATCATTCTCAATCACCCTTAATTCCTTGGATCATGATTAGTAAAGTCGTGAATCATTATTTATCTACGTCATAATTAGAATCTTTATCTACTGTAGCGTCTCCAGCAATTAATAGCGCGCAGTAGAATGTCTCTCTCAGGTGAACCGGTGATTTGCTCGAGCTCAAGTTCCATACAGAAATGCATTTGGTCGGCAGAATCGCATAATACCACATCTGTTTGGTTCAATTGCCTGACTCGATTAGAAGAAGTTGAATATTCCAATCGTCTCCGGCGACGGCGAAATTTAAAAAGCCTCTCGCACATCCATTCCACCGGTGGCGCCATCTCTTTTCTCCGTCGTGGAGATTCACAAAGGAGTGGGGTTAGCGCTTGCGGCAGTCATGAAAGCGCTTTTATGCGAAACATAATAGGGACACTACTTAGCTCAACCATAGCCCAGCCTGGCGCGGCCGCGACCACCAAGGCTAACTCCCGCTAGGGGCGCTGCAGCCGAGCACGTGGTCTGACGTCACGACAGCTGAGGAGAGACGGGGCGCAACTCGCGCGGTCGCCGCGCGGCCGCGACCACCAAGGCTAACTCCCGCTCCTCCCGCTAGGGGCGCTGCAGCCGAGCACGTGGTCTGACGTCACGCCAGCTGAGGAGTAGACGGGGCTCAACCAACACCACCTAGACTTTTTAAGGCCTCTCCACGTTTGCGTGACGTCACCGCACTGCGACGGCCCAGTAGGTTCGGCTTTCACGCTCGCACGCATTTCGCGCATTTCAAAGTGCTGATTATGTCTCTCGAAAAGAAAATTACTTTTATTTAAAATCGTGTTTTCCTTGCCCACACTCTAACCGAATGTTTTTTTTTGTTCTTGTTTCTTTGAAAGTATAAGCAGTTACATTTTGGCAGACTTTTACTGACTTTATATCAAAGCGCGCAAGTGTGAAGATACGTTCGTAATATTTTTTTTATTGAAAATGAACAACGCAGAGGACTTTCACAAGTCGTATTTTATTTTCAGATGAGAAACACGATCAGTAGGAGTAGGAGGTAAGGAAACTGTTACAGCACTGAATCATAAAATGCAGTAAGTGAAGCCAACAACAGAAAAGCTGTAAACAGAAAGCAAAGAAAAGAAAATATGCAGAATATATAATAATACAACGCAAAAACTGGTTTCGAAACTAAAAAAACTAAAAAAACAGTCACAAGCACACAGAGTAGTCAATTCTTCAATGTCTTCAATTTTCTCTCTTTTTCTTTTGCAGCCTTTTCGACTATAAGTTGATCATTTTTTCTTTTACAAAGGTTATTTAGAAGCGTGTTTGCTGCTGCACTTAGGACATAGTGCATTACCAACTGTGGAGTGTGCCCATTCTCACACACATCGAAGTCAATGCCGTCGTTTAACACATCATGTGTGAGTGCCAAGAGAGCCTCCTTTTGATTTGGTAGTGCATGAAACTGTGTCGCATGCTGTTTGCTTCTCAGATTGTCATGAACTATCTCAGCAGTAAGAACAGCATTTACTATGGCAGGCTGTGGAAACATGAGACTACCACGAGTCATGGCCTTGATTAACTCCCCACCTTCTACTTCAATTTCATCTTCTAGCATTAAATTTTCTTTGCAAGTCATGCATGACAGCTTTTTGAACGCAGCGTGGGCACAACAGCCAGCAACGAAAGTTGTTGCTGGGAGATTTGGCGCCTTCGCATAATCGTCGTCCGTTACCTCAATGTCAAACACTTCAAGTACTGCATCGTTTACTGCCACCGCATCTGTTGCAGCCTCAAACTCTGGGAGCTCCAGAATGTTCTGCAGACGAAGCTTTCGCTCCGACTCATAGACTTGTCTGATAGAAATGTGGTATTGCGCACCGGAGAGTTGGTATTTGCCAAACCTCTCTTCCAAGCAATCAGTGTGAAACTTTCCTAAAAGTACATACTCGAAGTTCATTTCATCTAGGCAATACATAGTCACCTTTACCAAGGTGTCTGTCGTGAGTCGGAGCGCACTGTGAGTCTCTCTTGTAAGTATGCCTGTGTCAAATTTGAGAGACTGCCACAGATCTAGCCACTCCACTATACTTAACAGAAACTGGATCTGTGGACTTGACGCTGATGTAATCGGTGACTGCAGCTCATCACGAAGTCGAGTACCCTTGTTGCATGTCTTTACATTTACAATGTTCCACCACTTTGTTATTGTTTCAAGGAACTGTGCAGTACCAGACACATGATCTAGCTCAAGTCTGGGCCCACATGCTCGCAGAGCTGCTGCTGTAGAGGGGCTGAAAATCCTTAGCGCAAGCTTGACATTATGTCGCTCAATATTCGATGGGTCCAGAGATTTAGACGAGAGTGTTGGTGCTGATTTAATCAGCTGACCCTGTTATTTCGAGTGAAGTTCTCGAAGTGTTTTAAATGAAGCTGTAAGTATAGGTGGCTTTATATTAGGTCCTGTGGGGCTAGGAAAGAACATGCAAGTTCCAGCATTTCGCTGATTGATCCAGTTATTCCTGACGCATTTTATTAAGTGTACAGGATCAATCAGAAAAAAGAGAGGACGTTTAGAGTCTGCAGGGTGTAGATACACACTCTGAAGTTAGCAGGGGGCCCCAAAAAGTGACATTGTTTTCCGGATGATTGAGTTATTGTCAGCTATGACTGCGATTTTACGCAACCCAACATGCTCTAGCTGAGTAATGATGCTATGCAGAGTAGTGTGAAGCTGCTGTGCATTGATGCGCTCTACTGGCAGTATGTGCACAACATTCTTCTGACGCGAAAGCAAGCTTTGCATCATAAAAACATGGGCTGTTTTTGCTGCATTGGGGCTATTTGTAGCCGCGCCAACAATTACTCCTCCCTTATAACCAAAATACAGCTGCAGGTGAATTTCGTCCATCATGAGTAAAACAATTTTTTCATGCTCCGTCATTGCTGCGACAAGCTTCTTTGCATACGATAGGAAAGAAGTGCCTTGCTGTTCAGCTGCCGGGCTTACGCTGTAGGAGTTACATATACGACGTATTGAAGATTGATGGGGTAATCTAAGGTTTCCGGAACTGTGAAGGAACCTATAAGCATGCGGAGAAACTGTAAATAAAATGCTTGAGAATACCATCAACTCTGCAGAATAACGGGATGACCTGCTATGCTTGGCAAGAAGAAGAGAAACTTGCTCTTTCAAAAAACTAAATGCATTGAGTTTTTCAACATCTGCCAGTTCACAATTTAAGGCATCTTCAAGCATGGAAAGTGCCAACTTAAGCAAACCATCAATTTTTTCTTCATGCTTAGACAACAATTTTCCGTGAAACGACTCTACAGCATCCAGCAGACCTATAAAGCAAGGGATAAGATGTACTGTGTGAGGGATGGTATCTATGTCATCAATTGTAGTCAGCTGCACATTTCGGTAATGAACTTTCACCGTGAGGTTCTCTAAGACCGTGACTGACGACAAAACACGAGGGACGTCATCAACAGCAAGATTGAGAAAAAGGATGCAGGCAGGTCGAGAAATAACATTCCAAAAATCAGAAAGCTTGATTTGAGGAAGGCACTCTAGTAGAAATTGGAAAGTGTCAATCTTGTTCTTTGCTTCTTCCTCCTCGTGTGTCTGGAGTGATATGGCGATGGCATCTCGTAAAGAAGCTGCTTCAAGACGCATTCTCTTTTCAGTCGGTGCTTCTCGAGACGTAGTGGCGGGCGCAGAAAGGTACGCGGGACAGTTAGGGAAAACACTGGGAATGGCGTCGGAGCTGAGACAAGCGATCTTCAATTTTGCCTCGACGACTTTGCCCGTTTTTGAGTCCGCATACTTAGAAGAAGTCCGAATGTCTGATTCTTTAAAGTGCCGCTCGCAGACCTGCAAAGCCCAGCGCAGATAAGGTTAGCATATTTAAGATGATTAATTCCATGGGTGCAATAGCAATTAGCGCAGTGAAATATTTCAAATTTAGAATATTTCCAGCTCGCCCACTAGGCCATGTTGTAGCGCATTATGTACACACAGCTACGTCGCGGAATAAATGTCACGCTTTTTCGACTTACCACTGAGCGCTTTCCGGGTTCGAAATCAGCACGTGAAATGGCTTTCAACCATTGCCTCCTTTTGTCAGCATCAGCTGGAAAAGTGAAGGCGCGCACAGTCTTTTCTCCATCGTAATTCCCGCGGCAGCCGGGAACACAACAGTGTCCTGGCATTTTAACAAATGGCTCAGGAACTGTTACACGCGCACAGCACTTTCACAGACGTTTCCCAGGATTGCACTTCGAGTATTCACAGCCCGCAAGGAAGCTTCAGCAAATGACACAGAAAGAAAGAACGGTGAAGGAACAGCATGTAGCACACGACACGTGCAGCACATGTTCAACCACGACGGTAGTGATGTTTACAGCAATCGCGATGTCTCCTTTCAAATGATTGCTTTCAACAATTTACTAGAAAAACTGCACAAAGTAAGCTTATAAAATATTGAACAGTTTCCAGAAATGCGAACGAAGATTGTTACATTGAACCAGGTATCTTTCAATTCTTTTAAAACGGTGAAATTCATTATCTTCAATTTGCTATACGCAAATACGCCTCGGAGTACTCCGCACTTCAACAATTTGAACCAGCGCGGGAGGGGAACGGCGGCAGCGGCCACCAGGAGGTGCTGCCGCAGCGGTCGGCGGTGGCTGCTCCCGCGTCGTAGTGCGGTGACGTAACGCGTCGGACGGGAAATCGTGGGGAGGCCTTAAATGTCTAGGTGGTGTTGGCTCAACTCGCGCGGTCGCCGCGCGGCCGCAACCACCAAGGCTAACTCCCGCTCCTCCCGCTAGGGGGCGATTGTCGTTGCGGCATTGTACAAAAGAGCCCCGCTCCTCACGCCGATGCAGTCATACAGCGAGATGCCGCCTACAGACAGGGAAGCTCGGCGGAATGAAAAGCGTAAGCTTCAGCGAGCCACCGAGACTGATGAAGAACGAGAAGAACGACTCGCCAAGCGTCATGCCCAGTATGCAGCTCGACGACAACGTCACCAGGCTATACCCTTTCACCATCTATTATGCTTCGCATCCTAGGCTTAACCTTAGCTAAGCCAGGCCATTTTTTTTTAACAGAACTCAGCAAGTTTAGTGCACTTTTGGTCGCACTATGTGTTTGTGATTATTGTTTGAATGTAAAACATTTTATTCGTCGGAAAGAGCTTGGTGCCAAGACGTCATGTTATGTGGTCGAGAGTACCTGGCCCTCCATAACAACGCAGCCGAACCCGACCACGGCGGCTGCCTTTTTATGGAGGCAAAACTCTTAGGAGCCCGTGTGCTGTGCGAAGTCAGTGCACGTTAAAGATCCCCAGGTGGTCGAAATTATTCCATAGCCCTCCACTACGGCACTTCTTTCTTCCTTTAATCTTTCCCTCCCTCATTTATCGCTTCTCTTATAGCGCAGTTCAGGTGTCCAACGATACATGAGACATACTGCGGGGTTTCCTTTCCCCAAAAAAAACCAATTATTATTATTGTCCACCGTCCCCCCTCTTCTCCCACAAATTATTAAAATATCGAAGGATTGATCATCAACCGCGCGCGTAGGTATTCACAATATACACCATTCTGCACATTGTGCCCTGTTGCGCTGCACTATTCAGCAGAAAATCTAACACATCACTGTTCGAGTACCAACGGTCGCAAAGAGTAGAAGGGCAGTACCGCACATGCTCATTTAAAGATTGAGGAAAAACGCCACGGGCAATGGCCGGCACAGCTGGCTTTGAATTTTATAATTTCGTTAAAGAGCTAATTTATTCGAACAGACTAAGGGAAGACGAAAGAGACTATTGTAGGACACCAAAGGCGGCAGCACTTGAAAAAGCTGTCTCGCGTGTGTACAATCTGCAATAGACCTCTAAAAAAATAAGCGCAAAATATATTGAAGCATATGTGACGGCACAGTGTATGAAAGCGTTAAAGCGCATCAAGCTGCGTCTCTCTCGCTTTGACTTCTTCAGAGGACTCAAATTGTCTCGAACTGTAAGTCCGCGCGCACCGGTTCGCCAAAGTCGTGGGGAGAGGTGGACCTGGCCCTTCAACTGAGACCAGCTGGCGCCAGCGCTCCAGAACATGATTTGCAGGTGGGTTTATGCGATGGCAACGAGGTACTTTGTATATGGGGACTCTTCGCGCCGTGCTTTGAAAATAGACTATGATCGTTTCATAAGTTTAGCTATACGCAGAGTGTGAACGCTTCTTGGCCTGGAACCAACCCGCTTTCATCGGACAAAAAGAGTTGAACACATAGCCATGACGTGTCGTGAAAAGAATTTCGTGGTTATAGTGAAACTGTAACTGCTTTATATCAGGCTATCACACCGCATAGCAAATGGTCATTTACTCCACTGATGTCAAAGTTCCGATGAAGATTTTGGTCAGGATATCTAGAAAAACAAGTCTTTGCAGGGCATGGTACCGAACTCGAAGAAAGTAATAAAAGGAGGTCTTTACTATCAAAGCACCAGCTCATAACCAGAAACCAACCAATTACCGGTCGCGCACTTGCTGATTTTTGCAATAAACATTTCATTGGATCTTCACCACAGACTAGCAGTTACATGACTATCGAAAATTTAGGACACTCATGGGCTGAAAGTGTGATTATTGAACCAACAGATCAGGCAAAAGTTTACAGAACATTGTGTCAGTTGTATATAAAGGAGGCGATAAAAAACATGCAAAAAAATTACCGTCCAGTATCAATAATACCCACGCTTCGGAAAGATAATGCACTATCGTTTTAACCGATTCTTTCAGAAGAACAATCTCATTTCTGATGCACAATTCGGCTTCAGAAAAGGGCGTTCAACTGAGCTAGCTTTATTGGGGTTGAAGGAACACATGCTGAAAAATGCAGAAAAGAAACTAATAACCCTTGGCCTATTTATAGACTTAATTATGGCTTTCGATTCCCTTGGTCATTGTATTCTAACTCATAAGCTCTCAGTCTATGAGATTCGTGGCAGCCTTCTATGTTTGGTAACATCATGCTTAGTTGACAGGCAACAATTTGTGTGTATTAGAAACCACCAATCATCTCTACAACTTATAATCAGAGGCGTACCAGAGGGAAATGTACTAGGCCCTCATTTTTTTATGTCTATATAAACAGCATTGTGAATATTGAAAAGTTTTCAAATTCATTATTGACGCTGACGACTGTATGATTTTGTTCTCTGGTCCTGATGTGAATGAACTAGTCACCAAATTTAATCAAATTCTTAGTCGGCTCCATGAATGGTCTGATGTTAATCTACTAACATTATTCCTGCAGAAACAAAAGTTATGTTATTTTTTGCAAGAAACAAAAATTTTCGTCGCGAAAAAAATATCACTTGTGACGGTGAAGTAATTGAAATTGTTCATGAATACGCTATACTAGGAGAAACATTTTCTTCAAACATTATATGAAATTCGCATGTCGAGAAGTAAAGAAAAATCTGTAGTTCTTGACAGGTGCAATTGTTCGGTGCCGCGCGTTCCTTCCAGCTAAAAGTAAGCTTCAAATATATAATGCACGAAGAGGATGGAAGAGGCGTGTGGCAAAGAGCTTAGTGGTAGAGGTAGTGATAGGGAGGTTGAGAGCTGCCTTGTAGAGGCCCACAATTGCAGTCTCGAGAGCGTTAAGTTGAGTCTGATTGAAGGAAGCGTAATGTGCAAAGTACAAGACTTTGTTGAGGGCCAGCGCGTGGGCAACACGGCACGCGTGAGCCTCGTGGAGACCTGAGCGTCGAGTGACCACGCGCCGCAGGAGGTGAGTTACAGACTGGCAAGTGGTGACAGCGCGGTGGAGGGCTTGCACATTCTTAGCCGCATGCAAAGGGAAGCCAAGAACTTTGCACTGTGTGACGACAGGAATGGGAGAGCCAGAAAGGTGGAGAGAGACGAAGTGGTTGTGTGAGCGCTGGTAGGAGGAATGGTTGAGAAGGAGAAGCTCGGATTTCTCAGGAGCAGGAGAGAGGCCAGCGGTGGTGAGAAAGGAGTCGATGAGGTCTAGGCCACGTTGCAGGGTGTCCTGTACGTGACCGGGAGAGCCAGATGAACACCAGAGAGTGATGTCATCGGCGTAAAATATATGATGCAGGTCGGGAATTTCAGCTAGCTGGGAGGCGAGAGGGGCCATAGCGAGATTGAAAAGGGTAGGAGAGAGAACAGCACCTTGAGGAGTGCCACGGGTGAGGTGGTGTGGGTTAGACAAGTGGGTATCTACTCGAAAGCGAGCCACACGTTTAGAGAGGAATGAGCGGATATAGGAGTACATGCGGGAGCCACAATCCAAAGAGGCGAGTTGAGAAAGGATGTGATCGTGGCAAACACCGTCAAAGGCCTTGCGAACATCGACAGTCACAAGTGCGTAAATTTGAGTGGGTGTAGGGGACAGGAACGTTTGCTGGAGAATCAGAAACATGTCCTGTGCACAGACGCGGCGTCGGAAGCCAATGAGAGAATGGGGGAAGAACTCCCGTGCCTCAAGAAAATCAGAGAGGCGAGTCAGAGCCATTCGCTCAAGGGTCTTACCAACGCACGACGTCAGGGAGATTGGGCGGAGGTTAGAGAGAGAGGGAGGTTTGCCCGGCTTTGGAATCATAGAAATAAGGGAGGATGTCCAGGAGCTCGGCAAGCAGCCGCTCTCCCAGGCCTCATTGTAGGTTTGAAGGAGGAATTCTTTGGCGCAGTCAGGAAGGTTACGAAGTGTGGTGTATGTAATGGCATCCTCACCGGGAGCCGAGCGTGTAGAATTAGCAGCCAGAGCAGATTCGAGCTCCCGGAGAGTGAAGCATTGGTCCAGATCGGGGTTAGGTCCACCTTCTCAGTCTCCATCGTGACTCGCAACTTGCCCGGCTTTCCCTTACCCGTCAGGGTCAGTGGTTATTGACTCAAGCGGGTATCTCGCCCATTCCAATCTCCCCGTTTGCCTCTCCTATTCCCACCCCCGCTCCCAATCTTCGTATCCTTCCCCTCCCGACCAACATGTCCCCCGTCCTGCACGCCGGACGTCGTCATGCGGCCGCACAGCACCATTCCCCTCTCTTTGATACCCAGGGTGTAGCTTACACGGATGCCTCCTTCGTGGCTCCTCGAGGTTCCTGCGGCTACGCCCTGTACCATCCACACCTCCCTGCTCCTGAAACCCACACCAGCGGGCCGTATATACACCCTCCAGACGCATTGTCCCTCGAGGTCCTCGCCATTGCGCATGCCCTCCAGTCATTTGCCCTCCTTCCCTCCCTTCAAGAGTACACAGTCTATTCAGACTCACAAGCCGCTATACACCACATACAGAAACGCACCCTGACCCCTTCTCTCCAACAGGAGGTCGAACGAGCGGTCTCCGCACTGCAGCCTTCCATCGTTTTCCTCCGCTGGGTCCCTGGGCATTCAGGGATTGACGGCAATGAGCTGGCCCATCAGCTCGCTCGCGACACACTTTTCCGGGCACCGTTGATCTCCTGGCCCAAGCCCTCGGAGGACGGTGGGAGGCTCACCCTTCGCCGCACCATAAAAGAGGTCTACCTTGAGCTCCGCCTCGACAAACGCCTTTACCCTCCCCCTCATCCATCACTCACGGTGCCGGAGTCTCGCCTTCTTCGGCACATTCAGATGAATGCAGTTATCACCCCGTCCCGCCTCTTCCTCTATCGCTATCGATCGGACCCTTCCTGTCCCAACTGCCCCTGCATCTATGCGGACCTGGCCCATTGCCTCTTCTATTGCCCGGCTGCTCAGCAGTCGGGTTCCTTCCCCCCACCCTTTCTATCCATCACCACCTGGCTCGACTGGCTTGGCGCTGAAGGGGAAGAAGAACAGCGGCTTCTGGTCGCCCAGGCGGTCGACATGCTCGGCCTATAAATTATGGTCGAATAAAAGTCTTTACTACTACTACTACTATAATGCACGGTATTATATTGCAAATCAGTTATTGCACATATGTCCGGTTAACTACTAAAACCAACCTAGAAAAAATTTACCTTCCTCAAAAGAAAGGTGTACGTCACATTGCCAATCTTGATCACCTAAGCCACACACAGGAAGCTTTGGAAACTTCCAGTGTGTTCAGAATTCAAAGTGTGTATGAATTCCATATATTGGTTTCATTTCATCTGTCGTTATCCTTTAGGTCTATGATAGAAGACAGTGCGCTATTGAAACAGAACGATCACACAGTTAATACTCGCAACACAGACACTTGATTAGTTCCCAATTTCCGCACTGACCATAAGTTTCAAGCATTACACCACAATCTTCCAATAATTTTAAATAGATATGAAGATATAAATAACCTTACTTAGAAATCATTGCGTGAATTATTTTTTCATAAATAATTCCTGACGTCCCATGAGCGCATACACAGCTGTTCCCTTGTATGTTTTCAAATACGTTTTTTTCAATTCCGTATTTTCATTAATGATACTTTTGTGCTCTTTGGCTGTCCTGTTTTTGTGAAAAGTGTGACCTGACTGTGTGTTCTCTTTTTTATTTTGTGTATGTAAAGATTTTCAACTGAATCTGGCCCTTTTTGTGTGCATGTAATGATTTTGAACCTTGTCTGCCCCTAGTGCCTTGTAACGGCTGCCGGGGCCTCGTCAAGCTGTATACGTACAGCTTTTAGTCCAGTCAACCAGGCAAAATTTTCTGGGAAATAAATGAAATTGAATTCAAGTTGACGTCTAGCGCTCTGCATAGGCACCGCCACCTGCATGGAAGAGAACGACTCAAACCGAAACGTCGACGCACAGCGACTCGTACACGCAACGAGCCTGCTGCTCTTTGCGTCGGTTCCCTCTCTATCGTACAGATGAGGCTGCCTGCGGAGTACAATTCTCGGCTTGCTTGTCCGCAATACTGAGTCGTGGTTGACTGCGGTGTCACCGATCCTTGACATTCACACCAACTGCCGCAGTTAAACTACCCGCGATGCAAACCAGTCCATATTATGTTACCTTGAGGTCGATATTTGTGCGCGAAAACGCCAGCAGTTCTCACGGGGAAACATAAACTCAGCTACGCTAAGAAGCCTCTACCTGCGTAGGGACGCATATCGAAGTAATTCAGTATTAATACCTGAGCTACCGTGGGTGGAGAGGCTGCTTCCGATGCATTCGCCACCGCTGCGAGCTCCGCTGGAGACCCTGGTGGCGATGCATCACCGAGATCCTGTTCGTTTTCTTGCGCTCCAGCAGGTATTGACGGTGATGGCGCAACTCCGGTTTCGGAGGCCAACGGCTTGTCGCTTGGTATTGGAGCGTTGGTTCCTTGCCCCTCGTTGGCGGCTGGGACGCTGGAGATGGTAGGGGAGCCCGCGGGGTGGGATGCGGTGGTGCCGGTGACGGCTTTCACGTGGCTCCCGCCGCGACCTATCTTAAGGCGGCTCGTTGTAGCATTGCTTCGCCTGCCAGTCTGTTTGGACGTGCTCACCTGCGTTCATGCAAGGTCGAAGTAATAATGAAGAAATCCTAAAACATCGCTTATCAAAAACTTCACATTAACGAAAGAGATTCCGATGCTCGGTGGGCACTCGTTAAAGAAGAGAAATCGAAAAATCATCGCGTGTCGAGATTTCAGTTGGTCTGAAGGGAGCCTCAACTATATCCTTGGCGGCCACAGCGAATGCTTTGGCGACAGAATGCAACGGGGAAATCCACTGTAAAGAACAAAATTTTTGGTAATTCTTCAGGTACAGTTATCTGTTTCGTTAATAATAATAATTGGTTTTTTGGGGAAAGGAAATGGCGCATTATCTTTCTCATAAATCGTTGGACACCTGAACCGCGCCGTAAGGGAAGGGATAAAGGAGGGAGTGAAAGAAGAAAGGAAGAAGAGGTGCCGTAGTGGAGGGCTCCGGAATAATTTCGACCACCTGGGGAACTTTAACGTGCACTGACATCGCACAGTACACGGGCGCCTTAGCGTTTTTCCTCCCTAAAAACGCAGCCGCCGCGGTCGGGTTCTAACCAGGGAACTCCGGAATACTGATCCGGAGTTCCCGGGTTCGATCTCGGGGAAACGCCTCGGGGAAACGCCTCGGGGAAGATCTCGGGGAAACGCCTCTAGATTTAAAGTTGCGTTCCGGCGGCTGTCATTTATGTGAAACGCTTCCTTTAAAGAGACACTGAGGACTAATTTACATTGCCTTTATGTACCGATTACCGCGTTCTAGCGACTCTCTACTTTCACTAAGAGCTGAGACATCGAAAGCTACATAAGTTCAAAACACGAGATATAGATGACGCCATCACTGCCTGATCTCGGAAGTAGTCTGCAGTGCGTCGGGTTGACATAATTGTTGTATCGTAACTAGGACACGAGGCGAAAGCACGGCCAGCAATCGACCTCATTCAAGCCGTTATGAATTTTTGTCCTCCTGTGTTGTTGCTGTTCTCTCAAAAGCGATGGCACGCATTCACTGCGGGGAACTGGCCAGCGTTTAGTGCGTGCATCGCGCCTACAGCGCTTCATCTTCTTCGCTACATTTCCGCCGCACTTAAAAGAAAAAAAATCTGGGAGATAAGAGTTCTTCTAATCCAAAACGTAGTTTTTAATGTTTTCGGGTAACGTCTTTTCACCTGTGCTTATGCGGGGGAAAGTACGAGCTGCTGCTGTTGAGCTACACGAGGGTTGGAGTGCCTGTCGGTTCTAATATGGGCGAAACCGATCGCGATGAAGGGTCGGGACTGACATCATTTGAAATGCTGGGTTGGAGGCGTATTGCGATATGAACTCTGGTCCGCGTTTCGGTATGTGGACCGGTCGGCACTCGTGTGCAGTCGATGGGCGGCAAGATGTCGGCGAAAATTTCCGCCGAAGCTGAGGACGGTAATTGCCGCTGGACTACTACTTGACGAACAGCCGAAACTTTGGATGAGTGTCACACTCGTCCATGATCCAGCAGGTATGACGCAGGTCCACCTCGCTCCACAACTCTTCGAGGCTCCGAAAACTGAGCGCCCAGCTTTCGTCGTACAGAGGGCTTGGGAAATCACACGTACTCGCCGATCAGAAAGTCACGGTGCTTGGCTCCACTCCTCTGGTCCGCATTAAGCTTATACTTGGCTTGCTTCTACTCGAGCCTCTATCGGAAGAGCTTAAGCGCGTTTGTGGCACCTGTCAAAAAGCACTGATTGGGCAGGCTCCCGACGTTAAGTCTTGTGCGGGGCGTAGCCGGCCATGAAGCAGGAGGGCAGGTGCGATTCCTGTCCTGGCATGTGGCGTACATAGACACCGAGGCGGTCAACAATGACGGTACGTAGGCCACGCCGCTCGTACAGAGCCAGCTGAATATATGCCTTGAAAACCCATTTAAACAGATCGACAAGTCCATTAGATTGGGTGCTGATAAACCGAAGAGTAGCTATGGCGCAGCCGCCGTTCATGAAGGAAAGTTTGCATATCCGTAGATCAGAATTTTGATCCATGATCAGACAAAATCTTCTGAGGATAACACTCACCAGCAAAAAGTTCTAGGTGAAATTCTTGAACTGCTGCCTCTATGATAATATTGAAAAATATGTTTATTGGCTTCACAGTTATAGACTGACCTAAATTTCAATTCTCGAATGCTACAAAAAATGGGCATTCGTCCTCTGCTAGTAGACTTTAGTTTTATGTCGTATAATCAAAAATTAGCAGGATAGCCAAATATTGGCAGATATGTACTTATATGTTGTCTATTATAAGAGCCTAAAATTATATAACTGCCATTTACTGCTTCTTACTTCATAACATTATAATAATTGCAGTTGCGACGCCTGTCGCACTTATGGTTTGGCATTGCCGGAATTAAAGCTTGGTTTCGGTATAGCGTGCGAATTTCCAGGCGGTACATGTGTCGACGATGACCACCTTCACTGGTCATTCCTGACAGCGTACGCGTCAGCAGATTCTAGCCGATGTGCCTCAGAGTCGCGCCCTTTCCGATTTTGTACGCGTTCCTAAAGCGCTGTATTCGCGCTGAAAAGTCAACATGAAGTACTCCGCCGATAGCAATTTTCCCTCGGCTGAAGTCGACTTCATTAGACTGGAGAAAGAAGACAAACGAAGAGTGCGCCGAGGTGAAGCCCCCTTGTCGCCGAATACGTCCACCATCACCATGGAGGAAGAAATCGCTCCCGCTCATCATTAGACTGGAGAAAGAAGACAAACGAAGAGTGCGCCGAGGTGAAGCCCCCTTGTCGCCGAATACGTCCACCATCACCATGGAGGAAGAAATCGCTCCCGCACATCATTAGACTGGAGAAAGAAGACAAACGAAGAGTGCGCCGAGGTGAAGCCCCCTTGTCGCCGAATACGTCCACCATCACCGTGGAGGAAGAAATCGCTCCCGCACATCATTAGACTGGAGAAAGAAGACAAACGAAGAGTGCGCCGAGGTGAAGCCCCCTTGTCGCCGAATACGTCCACCATCACCATGGAGGAAGAAATCGCTCCCGCACATCATTAGACTGGAGAAAGAAGACAAACGAAGAGTGCGCCGAGGTGAAGCCCCCTTGTCGCCGAATACGTCCACCATCACCATGGAGGAAGAAATCGCTCCCGCACATCATTAGACTGGAGAAAGAAGACAAACGAAGAGTGCGCCGAGGTGAAGCCCCCTTGTCGCCGAATACGTCCACCATCACCATGGAGGAAGAAATCGCTCCCGCACATCATTAGACTGGAGAAAGAAGACAAACGAAGAGTGCGCCGAGGTGAAGCCCCCTTGTCGCCGAATACGTCCACCATCACCATGGAGGAAGAAATCGCTCCCGCACATCATTAGACTGGAGAAAGAAGACAAACGAAGAGTGCGCCGAGGTGAAGCCCCCTTGTCGCCGAATACGTCCACCATCACCATGGAGGAAGAAATCGCTCCCGCACATCATTAGACTGGAGAAAGAAGACAAACGAAGAGTGCGCCGAGGTGAAGCCCCCTTGTCGCCGAATACGTCCACCATCACCATGGAGGAAGAAATCGCTCCCGCACATCATTAGACTGGAGAAAGAAGACAAACGAAGAGTGCGCCGAGGTGAAGCCCCCTTGTCGCCGAATACGTCCACCATCACCATGGAGGAAGAAATCGCTCCCGCACATCATTAGACTGGAGAAAGAAGACAAACGAAGAGTGCGCCGAGGTGAAGCCCCCTTGTCGCCGAATACGTCCACCATCACCATGGAGGAAGAAATCGCTCCCGCACATCATTAGACTGGAGAAAGAAAACAATATTAGACTGGAGAAAGAAGACAAACGAAGAGTGCGCCGAGGTGAAGCCCCCTTGTCGCCGAATACGTCCACCATCACCATGGAGGAAGAAATCGCTCCCGCACATCATTAGACTGGAGAAAGAAGACAAACGAAGAGTGCGCCGAGGTGAAGCCCCCTTGTCGCCGAATACGTCCGCCATCACCATGGAGGAAGAAATCGCTCCCGCACATCATTAGACTGGAGAAAGAAGACAAACGAAGAGTGCGCCGAGGTGAAGCCCCCTTGTCGCCGAATACGTCCACCATCACCATGGAGGAAGAAATCGCTCCCGCACATTATTAGACTGGAGAAAGAAGACAAACGAAGAGTGCGCCGAGGTGAAGCCCCCTTGTCGCCGAATACGTCCACCATCACCATGCAGGAAGAAATCGCTCCCGCACATCATTAGACTGGAGAAAGAAGACAAACGAAGAGTGCGCCGAGGTGAAGCCCCCTTGTCGCGGAATACGTCCACCATCACCATAGAGGAAGAAATCGCTCCCGCACATCATTAGACTGGAGAAAGAAGGCAAACGAAGAGTGCGCCGAGGTGAAGCCCCCTTGTCGCCGAATACGTCCACCATCACCATAGAGGAAGAAATCGCTCCCGCACATCATTAGACTGGAGAAAGAAGGCAAACGAAGAGTGCGCCGAGGTGAAGCCCCCTTGTCGCCGAATACGTCCACCATCACCATGGAGGAAGAAATCGCTCCCGCACATTGTCTTATTTGGAAGAGGGATTTACTAAAATTTGAGTTTGGGCTGTTGGTTTATACTTGAAACATAAGAGAGCAGCGCAAAAGAACTGCACAGAGAACAGCGGAAACATAGAAACACAGGACTGTGCTTCTTTGATCGATAGACTTTGATAGAGCCGTGTACTGTGAAGAAGTGCACGTCAAAGAGCCCCAGGTGGTCGAAATTATTTCGAACACTCCATTACGGCGTCCCAGACTGCTTGAGGTGCTTCGGGACATCAAACTCCATAATTTAAAATCATTTATTCTTATACCCTCTGAACTGCCGCATCACGGGCTAAACTAAGTAGAAGAACCTGTTCTTCCTTCAGTACAATTTAAGTGTCACAATCATGACATTTCTTTATCTAAAACGCCTCAGTTAGCTCACGTGCAATCTCGTTATGGCTTTTCCTTCCTCAACCATGTGACAAATCTGCTAGCTGAGGTGTTAAAAAGCCAGAACCGCCGCCGCGGTGGTTGAGTGGTTATGGCGCTCAGCTGCCGGCCCGAAAGACGCGGGTTCCATCCCGGCCGCCGCGGTCGAATTTCGATGGAGGCGACATTCTACAGGCCCGTGTACTGTGCGATGTCAGTGCACGTTAAAGAACCCCAGGTGGTCGAAATTTCCGGAGCCCTTCACTACGGCGTCTCTCATAGCCAGAGTGGCTTTTGGTCGTTAAACCGCTACAAACCAAATCAAACCAAAAAGGCGGAACCACGCGAGCCACCCAAATAATTGGTACTCTGGCAGACTTCCATCAATCATTTGCTTCGAAGGTGCCACAAGCCTGCAGGCTCCAGCTGTTTCGGCTTCTTAGATCAGTGCTTTCCCCTCACTTTGGTCTTAATCAACAGAAGCAGTTTCACAACGGAGGGTATACAGTGAGGTGAAATCGTATACTGGAGCAACATATCATGGCGCAACAGCTTCAAGAAATAATTCCGTGACGTAAAGGAGCATTGCACTTGCCGTTCTGGCGATGCGAGATCTACAGAAATGTTGATGTTTGCGGCAATTAATTCACTCCGAAGGCGTTAGACAATCGCGTGTTTCAAATATTGAAATGTGAATTCTTTTACTACGCCGCCGCTGCACATAGCATTCGTGTGAAGTTGACGACGCGCGTTTCTGTAAAACCTAGGTAAATAGCTAAAAAGCATATTTTTACTGAACTCCGCTACTATATTCCAGGTACAAAAGGTGTGGTCATTGGATTCTTCAACTAAACCAGTAAAACGAAGTGCATATAGAGAGCACACGTAAAGTAATTTTTCACGAATACGGGAGGCTATTACACTTCGCAGTTTTGGCGTCCAGTTCTTCAACAGTTCGGAACTACGCAGATAAATTAAACACGCCAGAAAAAGTACCGGCACCTACAAAAGCTGTGCGTTGCTTGTCACAATGCATTGCCTAGTTGGCTAACACCGTTTCGAAAACAAACTATAAAGTAAAGTAGAGCAAGAAGACGCGCTTACTTCATCCCGTCGGTGAAGTCAGCTTTCTAAACTCACACAATGAAGTGATTATTTGAGATAGGAAACCCTGAAGGTCATGTTAATAAAACAGACGGTGACTTGGTTGCGTTTCGGGCGTAAATATGATGAGCGTGCTTTCGAAAAAAACTATAATCAAAAGAAAATTTAGCGCTGTAGAACTATAGGGAAAAAGGCAGCCAACCTAACTGCGCTGTCGATTCTAGCCACGCAGTTTCTAAACACAGTACTGAACAGATTTCCCACGTTTCTTCTCAGAAAGTTTCTCCAAAATGCTTTCAGAGCATATAAATGTTTTCCACGTCGAAGTACACTGCGTACACATTGTCAAAATAGTATAATGGCATCAACATTTGCGGAAATAATAGATTTGTTCGTGTAGTGACGGCATCAGTGTGAAGGAGACGTCATGTAAAAAAGGAACATTTCTTCTCTGGGTTCTTCTTGGATCCCTTGGGGCATTTGAAGGCTTCAGCGAAATATTTAGAATGCTGCACTAGTTTGCTGCAGTCGGGCGCAAATGGGTACTGGAAAAACGGTTTGGCACAGGTCAGGTAGGACATAGTCATGAAGACCTTCTCGGGTGGTATATCTTTGCGCAGTGGCAAAGGTTCGCTTTCATCGTGGTCGTACGAGTTTTTGAGCGCAGCGTACGTGATTTCTATGGCGGGTATCTCTGGGAATAATAATATAATAATAATAAAATAATAATAATAATAATAATAATATAATAATAATAATAATATAATAATAATAATAATAATAATATAATTGATTTTTGGGGAAAGGTAATGGCGCAGTATCTGTCTCATAAATCGTTGGACACCTGAACCGTACCGTAAGGGAAGGGGTAAAGGAGGGAGTGAAAGAAGAAAGGAAGAGAGAGGTGCCGTAGTGGAGGGCTCCGGAATAATTTCGACCACATGGGTACCTTTAACGTGCACTGACATCGCACGTTGGTGTTTTCCGCCCCTTGTTTGCAGCTGGCCTTTTTCTGAAACATGGCATTAGTCGAGTCCGTCAAGATGGAATTCACCGAAGTTCCATTTTACGGCCACTTCAGGCCTTCGGCGTCTATAGCCCGCACCATCTGCATCGTCATTAGGAACAGGAGCTCCCCGTATAGCATGGCTTTTGTACCATTCCTGTAGTACGCTGGCGGTGTGGCCACGGCGATCGCCAGTTCCACACTATTCAGGACGTAGTCGTATCCGGTCTAGTAGGGCAGGTTTTTCCATCGCAATCTGAAGGCTTCCACGTATTCGGTGGTCCAGTTAGATCTGGTTGCCGCAGTACTCGCCAAGGCCCAGTACTGAAAGAAATACTGCATTTCCAGGGAAGGTGGCGTAGATCCTTTCAAGTTCGTCCTTGTCCTGCACAGCCGCCGGCGGTCAAAGTGCCTTCTTCACCGAGGTCAGCTTTCTGGACGAACGAACCTTGCTTTCCTTGTTCATCTAGTCGGAACTGTTGATCTTTTTAACGGCCTCTGTGACAAGGGTGTTGAAACCAATGTCGATGGTTCGTAGGTATTGATCTGTGAAGAGCGAGTAAAAGCCGGGGGCAAGAACCAGAACCTTAAAAGACATTTCTACACGGTGCGCGCAGTAAGCTGGTAGATACACTGCCGCTTTCCTTCCACTCCCGTAGTGGATCTTGAGGAAATCGTAGCCAGCGTAGGGGGAATGGTACTGCACCAGAAGCCAAATAAGATGCTTGTTTAGTGCCCTGGCGTCCTACTTTGACAAGAGCTCGGTAAATGTTCTGATGAGCGAGAAGTCGCTATCGACAAGGTAGTCTTTCAGAGTAAGCTTCGGATTAAGGGAGAGCCCGAGCTGAAAACCCTCCACCCAGAGTCTGGCCTAGGTGGTCGAGACATGCTCGCTAAGTTCGCCGAACGGGAACAGCACAGACTGTATTTTACCCGAGCTCATGACCGAGTAAATGGCTTCGAGGATTTCTCCTTCCACATCCCGCATATTTTCAACGTCAGTAACATTGATAGGAGGTCGAGTGGCTGAGTCCAGATAGAGGTGGTTGAGGAACAGTTCCCAATACCTCACGTAGCTGAGCTTCGCGTTTTGATGCTGCTTCAGCATCATCGGAATGTAGAGCCCAGGACTTACGCGGTTGCGCTGCTGACTGGACGATGTGGGCTCCAGGATTGCCACCGATATCCAGAATGGCGTCTGCCACTTGTAAGCGAAGTAGACAATCAAGGGAAGCGGCTCAAAGGGCTCCCCGGGGGGCTCCGGCTAGGCCAGGTCAAGGTTCTTGAGGAACTCAAGGAACGCGGTCAGCTGCGAAACCCCCCACTGGTAAACAGTGGTACACATATCGTACATGGCCAGTGGTTTTTTTTTCCAGTAGGAATCTCCAGCGTTGCTTGCAGCAAGGTTTCCCTGAAGTATTTGTACCAGGAGAGCTGATGGCGGATCATGACCGACGTGACTTGCTCGCTGTGGTCGGATGAAGTTTGCCATGCGGAGCAGACGTAGGCGCTGTAGTTCTCGCAAGGATCGCGATTCATGTCGAGGTATTTGGTGAGTAGAGTCGTGTGCCGAAGGCAGTCTTTAATGAGACAGAATTTGCGGGCGTTTGTTCCAGAGGCATAGAAAGTGCGGCGGAATTCTTTCGCTAACGCAAGTTTCTATAATTGTGTTTTGTGTTGAGTTCAGTGGCACATAAGCAACTAAGGCTTTCTATAATTGTGATATTGCGCTTGAACATTCCACCCGCTGTGGTGGCTCCGTGGTTATGGCGCTCGTATAGTGAGTCGGAGTACCGGGGTTCAACCCTACCGCGGCGGCCGCGTTTTCATGGAGGCGAAATGCAAAAAGCGTCTGTGTGTTGTGTGATGTCAGTGCTTGTTAAAGATCCCCAGGTGGTTGAAATTATTCCTGAGACCTCCACTACGGCACCTCGCTCTTCCTATCCTCTCTCAGTCTCTCCTTTATCCCATTCCTTACAGCGCGGTTAAGGTGTCCGCTGATATGTGAGACAAATACTGTGGCATTTTCTTGCCCGAAAAACCAATTTTCATTCTCATTTGTACATTCAAAACAGAGCAACAACACTTGAAGCGGAAACCAGGAGTATGCTAACTATACAATTTTATCGCATTGAAATTACCTTTAAAAATTATGGAACATGTGCAAGCTTTTTTGCGGCCTCTTATGTTAAATCAAACAACTTTGATAATGCAAGGCCAAATTTTTCTAGGCGATTTTTTTTTTGGAGTTAGAAGACAGTGTTGCGTACACAGTACTAAACTGCCTAGAAGACCGTAAAATTTCTTTCTGCGGTGTAGAAATAATGTTATTTCGTGGCGGTAAGCTCGACACGCCCTAATGTAAGAGATGGAGGGAGTGAGAGAAGCAATAGAGAAAGAGGAAGCGCAGCCGAGAGCATGGGATTGATTTCGACCACCTTGAGTTTCTTAACGGCACCGACAACGCACAGCGCAATCGTGTCCTGCGTTTTGCCTCCACGTAAACGTGATCAGCGCGGTAGGGATTGAACTCGCGCCCTCTGGCTGAGGAGCTTGAAGGAGCGGATTTATTTGGATCATGGTAGGGCTGCCGTTTGCAGCGATTAAGAGATTTATTGATCATTTCATTTCGCTTTCGCACAATATATTTCGGTTTTCATTCACAGCCCCGAAGCAATTAAAACATATAAAGAATGGGGTCCTTTGTTAGCAGGTAACGAAGAAAGTGCTGCAGCATTTATGTGGCCGGTTTCTTGTATGCCTTGTAATTCCGATGCTTTTCCTGGC
Source organism: Amblyomma americanum (assembly GCA_030143305.2). Taxonomy (NCBI): domain Eukaryota; kingdom Metazoa; phylum Arthropoda; class Arachnida; order Ixodida; family Ixodidae; genus Amblyomma; species Amblyomma americanum. Next base: position 50,566 of record JARKHS020002678.1, on the reverse strand, counting down.
CTTAGAAATTTTACCCTTCGCCAACACTATTTTAATATGTAGACACAAAGAATCATTTCCGAGAGACGCCGACATGCGACTCTCTATCCGTGAGCGCGCTGGTATATTTACGCTCAGCGCCCCACCGGTCAACATATACCTTAGTTTCCTCCAAGAACAGCGGCAAACCAGATTATCCCGCCATTTTCGCAACGCGCCACCCTTTCGCTCCAAAACTGTCAAAACACCCACTGTGCCATCAGCCCTTGTCAGGTGGATCATTGAAAGTGGGTTTTTGAGTAAAAGAAATTGTCTCGCATTTCGATGGACGCCAGAACCGCGCCGTAAGGGCCGATTCACACGACGGTCCATTGGCCCGTGGCCCACGCATCACGTGTTTATGCGCCACTAAAATCTGGCCAAGAATAGGATGACGTCAAGCGCATGCGATGGGCTAAAAGAGCAGAGGGCGCGCTGGGTATACCACTGTTGCCAGACTTTTTAAAAGTGCTTGGAAACGCTGGTCAAACTGGTTTTCCTTCCCGACCTACGACTGCGATTCAATGGTGCAGGTGCAACCCTTTGACCGACTCCTGAATGGCCTCAGCCGTCTTGCTAGCCCTGTCGTTCGCTTTGTCATGGTAGCGAACGCAGCGCAGCTTGTCAAAACAGTTCGCCAGCTCAACGTCCCTAAGCGAAATGCGGCATCTGAAATATTGGTAAAAGCTGTGGTTGTCAGAGCTAGCGGGAGAGGCACTTGAACTTCCTTTTCCTTGGTTGTTCAGTCCGCGTGCCGACAGCCCGCCTCTCAGTTTGGTGACGCACGAACGCTTCATCAAGCGCTCCGCAGGCGAACAGTCCGTCGCGAATGGATAGAGGGCTTAGTGAAAGGAGAAAAGAAAAACAATATTTCAATTTTCTAAAGCTTCGCATTAAGAGTAGACGTGATAGTGCCTTTCTCATCTTGTTATTTCTTTAAACATTATAACTTTAGTGCGCCTCCCCAACATACCACAAGGTGAACACTTGATGCCCCTCTAACACGCTTGAAAAAAATTGGTAAATTGGTTTTTGGAGAAAGGAAATGGCGTAATATCTGTCTCACATATCGGCGGACACCTGAACCACGCCGAAAGGGAAGGGCTAAATGAGGGAGTGAAAGAAGAAACGAAGAAAGAGATGCCCTAGTGGGGGGCTCCGGAATCATTTCGACCTCCGGGGGATATTTAACGTGCGCTGACATCGCACAGCACAAGGGTGCCTTATCGTTTCGCTTGCATCGAAACGCACCCGCCGCGGTCGGGTTTGATCCCGGGAACTCCAGATCAGTAGCCGAGTGCGCTAACCACTGAGCCACCGCGGCGGTTATTTGCACTTGGCCCGAACTCAAAATCTGGGACTATACTTGCCTCGGAAACATTTTCCACTTGGCCCAACGCCCAATTTGACGCATGGTCTACTCCTAAATTGTTACACTTGGACCACCTTTCACATTTCGGAGTGAGCCCAACCCAAAATTTGGCTGCTGGTCCTTCCCCAAAGCTATGTATACCGTCCACCTCCAAAATTTGGCTGCTGGAGTCCATCATCGAATTTTGACATTTGGCGCACCCCCAATATTTGGCGGTTGGCCAACATCCAAAACATGGCAGTTGGCCCACCTGACAAGGTGGTCGAAATTATTCCACATCCCTCCACTAAGGCGAGTTTGACTATTAGTGGCCGGCTCCCCATAGTGCCCAAATTCAGGTTTCATATTTCAATATTTAAGTTAGACAGTGCTGCCGACAACTACTCTCTGGGCCTGGGCAGCCACAGACGTGGTTAGGTACCGTGGGGGTGTCTTTCTGCCTGCATGCGAAGCATCTGAACGGTAACGATGCTTCAGAAGGGGCGTCGCTGTCATTCTCCCATCATTGAAACGTTCTGTGCCCAGTTGGCGCCAGCGGTGTATGCATGCCCAGATCGCGCACGGTTGAAGGACAGCTGAGCACCTCGGGGGCGTGGGATCACCAAATTTATGAATCTTGAATCATCTAACTGATGCACGCGACGGAATCCGCGAGCGGTTCAGGTCACTCTGCGGTCGTATTATGACCGCAAGTATCAACGATTTGAGGCCTCTGTGGGTGCCACATAGTGAAGGAAGGTTGGTGCAAAACCTCTTATACCTACCATGGAACTAGATGGGGAAGAAGTGGGCAAGCACCCTGTTCATGCTACATGGATCCCATATCGGCGTTTATCGGGCTATCTGAGACCCCTTTCCTACATCCAGCCCACATGGGTCCTTTGTGGGGAACTTGAAGGCAGATGCAGCTTGACTGTAGGCTCTATGTGAGAAAAACCTCCTCAAGCAAAAATATGGTTGCCCACACTAAACTGCGGTTGGTCCCACATTGGCCGTGGCTGGACTGAAAAACAGGCGTACCCTCATGTTTCCCGTACCGGTGGCTTGTCAATTATTTGAAGGCAAGCGAAATAAATGTGATCACTATCGGAAAAAAGATCGTCAAGCCCAACAGGTGCTGCCTTACAAAACAGCTGTGCGGCCCTCATGAGTTGGGGGAGGGGGAGGTTGCGAAAAACGCCAGAATAACATATTTGTGGATCAGCATGCATAGATCAGCGAAAGACCAACCTGTAAGAACGATCCTCCAAGACCGAAGAAGTTTTCTGACGCCACATTAGGGGCGTATAAAACATGAAGAAAGCGATAAAAACAGTGGGGCTGACCGCGTATATTATGGTATATTTAGGTATGTGGTCCGCATTTATGCCAGCGCAATGGTATTGTAACCTATCTTGCGAGCGAACAGAAGACAGGGAAAGAATGCTCACCAGCATACCAGCCATTTGCTCGACTGTGTGCCAGGTGCAGTCCGCAGCCGAAGATTTGCTCTTCCCAGTGCTTGGATAGACGTCGGTCTTGTGGCCCTGGTCGTCGTTTCCGGCAGCTGTCTGCTTGCAAGTAGCAGCCGTATTTAAGGGCGATGGCACGGAATGAGTGAATTCAAACCAATGAGACTAGCATTGTAGTCTATTCAGGAGCCAGTATTCATCACCTAACGCCTTTGTCAAGGCGACCATACCGCGACAATGACACAGCCTCGAAATGTATTAATGCTGGAGCACGACCGGTCCTATACGAGATCTGACAGCGTGTGTTAGCACTAGTTAGCGCATTAGTGTGTGCACTCGCAGATGGTATAGAAAGTCCAAGTGATGGCAAGAAAAATAGGGTCACGCTATCAAGCGGCTGTAGGAGGAACAGAGACCCAGTGGCTGACAACAATGTGGCGCCACTTTTACCGACTAGATTCGTACCAAAATTACGAGCAACCGTTTGTCGTACAGCTTTAGTGTGGTCTCCTACGATTCCTTCCTGCATATAGCTTTAGCGTGCTAGTCAAATTGGTGCATCTTGCGATAGGGATTCGAACAAACGAAATATGCACTATAAATTATGTGCCCCTCCTTAATATTTACCTCACCTTAAGGCGCGGTTGAGGTGTCTACCGAAATGTGAGACAGTTATACGCCATTTCTAACAGCCAGGAATTCTTGACAAAAGCAATTTTCGAGCGGGAAACCATTTATTAAAGCAATTTTGTCATATAAGATTTCGCTATGACTATCAACATATCTGCGGCGCAACCGACGGCAGTCTTTAATTATTTTTTCTATTAACATTTTTTTTGTATATTTGTTATCAGCGTATTAGCTGTCCACCCTACTGTAGTGCGCATGTTTTGAATCTTGTGTATGTTATACTAGATATGCTAATGTTTTTTATAACTGTCTCCTTATTTTGCCCACTCCTGTAAGAGCCTAATTATGCCTGCAGTATGCTTAAATAAACTATTCAATTTATCCTGTTGTCAAAAGCGTTCCCTATTGGTTTTCTATGGGGGTTTCAACTGTTCGATGCGACTGATGGAAACACATTAAAAGAAAAATTTTGTTACATATCACAATAATTGACCGTTACCACAATACCACAATTTTCAAATTTTCAAAAATTTTGTCCAAAACTGCTGGACATGCTTTCCTCAAAAAAAACAGCTTTTATATTAATATTGTGACGCCACCGTTCGTCGTACACGTTGCGGGTGGTGCCACACAATTGGTCGTTGCATATAGCATACATCTCTTGATTAGGCTGGAGGCTACCTAGCGACAGGTATTCGAACCGAGTGTCCGAGTGTTTCACTCAGACCCCTGTGAATTCAGGTTTGAGGAATCAGCGTTCGCAGGCGAGTCTTCGGTTCATTTCTCAGTGCACAACCTGCGCCGAGGTCGAACGATCACGATGACACAAGAATACATTCGCCTTCACAGCACTTAAGTAGTCTCAAGTACCCTCTGAATGTTTCACCATTAGGATGGGTTCAGTTACCAAACCCATTATTATTAAATTTATATTCGCATTTTGCTTGCGCCTTCCTTCACTGGTTCTAGCGACTGCATGCCCGGTTTCCTAGGGTGTGGTGTTGCTGGCCGAGAGAACAAAAAATTCTTTGGAGGCACTAGATATCTGTTAAGTCGGGAAGGCAAAATCCGCTTGCGACTCATTGCACTGATTTGAATTTGCCTCGCTTGAATTCTTTTCACTACAGAGAAGAACAGCAGCTTGCGCGAGCGTGGCGCTACGTCACATAGGTCACGTGACCCCAGTCACGTGCCTAGATAGGTCAAGTGACCTAAGTGGCGATGTAACGGACGGACGGTCACCTCGAGGTCACCTGACCGGACGGATGGTCACCGGGAGTATGAGCCATTAAACGCTTTCAGCTTAAATTTGGAGGGGACACATAAGCGCTGCCTTAAGGGCATGACGAGATAGTGCAATGGGTTAACAGCCATTTATACGGAAGGTCCTCCTCTATTTTACATTCATAGATCCCTGGCGGTCCACATACCCCTCCTGGCTCAGTGGTGCGGCAGGTACGCGATGCGCATTTTTCTGCGATGTCAGGTGTTAACAGCGGTGGGTCTTGAGCGGCCCAGTTGGCTCTTGAGCGACCAATAATTAATTTGATTGTCACCTACCACGGTGGATACTTTGCTCGCTATCAGGTGGGCAGATTGTGATGACACCACAAGGGCAGGTGACCTAGGTGGCCCACCTGCCTTCTCGGTTGCTCTCTGGGCACCACCTGCCAGATGCAGGCTCGTGATTTTTCGCTTACAACGCCGACATCGGATTTTTTGTACAATGGGGATAGCGGCTGTAAAATATACTTGACACCATGGCACAGTAAGCAATACAGCCTATCTAGCTCTCCCTTCTTTCTCGACTAAGCTTTGCAGTGGCTATTCGTACACGCTTGCGTACATGACGTGAGCTAATTACCCTCCCAACTACGCGTTCATGTTCACTGTGTACAGGTTTAACACGTTCACTGGGGCAGCAATTTTATGGGCCCTTATCCCTTTGCGCCATGGCCCACATGTGGGTCACCTTGCATTTCGTTTGGTGCCGCGTGAAACAGTAGTTTATCTGTGAACAACTTAAGGCGATGCCAACCTATTGGAAGAGTTAACTATTGGCAACAGCAGCATGGAATGCGTGTTTTTCGCTGTCTCTTAAAAATTCTGAGCTGTGCCACGGCTTCATTGAGCCAGTGTATATTTGTGCAGCATAGCAGGAATATATGACGTGACCGAGCGGTTACCCACGATGCATTGAACGTATTAAAGAGAGAAGTCCGATATGATATCAAGGAAAGCATGGTTTTGGATTCTTTTTCGAGTAAGCTCTCAAGAAGTGCTCAAAATTCTGCCGCGGAGTACCCACAAGGGACTTCATTCGCGTGAGCCTACCTGTGGCTGTGATAATCTGGGATGGTAAAATAAATGTACAAGGAACTTGGCAATCGCCGTATTACTGTCTTTTGATAAAAAAACAACTAGGCGATCACCCAAGGTGGTGCCGGTTCAAGCGTTATCTCCAACCTTAACTTCTGTTCGCCATCCATTAGAGAGTACAACCTTATAATACTAAGCAAATGGAAAGCATATTCCTCATGATGTATTGTCATCATTCGTGGAAATAGCCACGTACAGAGTCGTTATTTTGCAGGCGCTATATTAGCATCGACATGGCCTACGTCCAGCAGAGACCGGGTGCGGATTCGTCATCCACCACTACGAGCCTTCCCAAGCTGCACAGATAACCGGCCCAAAATTGGATTAGGTTGATTTCTCTCTGATCCTTTGTAGAACCGACGTTTGCCGATACATATCCAATATTGGGCGGATTACATGTGCCGCTCGGGCTGGTACTATCAGGCGTTTTTATAGCGAATACTGCCGCAGCAACCAGTTCGACTAGTTCGGCTGCTGTCGCACATCGCTCATATGCGAATCTGTGGAATCGGTGAGATGTTGTTTTGCAGCTGCTCGTTATCGATACTGGACACGAAGGTAATGCCCAGGATGAGATTGAGAGGCTTCTTGCCAAACGCAGCTAAAACTGTAAACTCAAAAGGAACCTGTTCACATTATTCCGGACCAGGGACGTCATTACCTTCGAAGGCGGTGGATCCGCGGCCGCTTTTTCGGCAGGTGTCGCCTTCACCTGTGCAGGCTTGCTGGACACTCGATCCTGTGCTCGCTCCACTGTCGGTATCGAGGACTTCTCTTGGATATTGTCAGCGAATGCATCGGGGTTGTCTCTGCCCGCTGCGCTGGTCTCATGGCCCGTAATGGATGACGTAGGGGCATTGCTAAGCGCAGCTTTCGCAGTGGAGCCAGTCTTTGGTTCTCCTCGGTGCTGCCGCTTGACAACTGGCTGGCTTTGACTCCGCCTGGTCCTCACCTTCGTCACCGACACCTGAGTGTATGGTCATGTATTAGAACACTCCTGATTGGTTACTGTTCAAGGTAGATACGAGATAGCATTGGCTAATGCCTTGCTTAATCCGTGTGGGCGGCTCCCTACATCGTTCTAAAATATGACCGAAGAGGCAGTCCTCTGCGTTGCTCATATTGCACCGATGCTGGCGTGAGGTGCCGCACCCAGATTGACTGCACATGAGCTGGCCACATCGGGGCCAAGCAGTCACCGAGAGCTGCTCACTTTGTACTGAATGGAAGTGTTTCTGGTAACTGGATGCCGGCATATGTTAACTGGATGTTGACATATTGTTACGGTGTGGGATGCCACGGGGTGGCCACGGGCCCGCCCAGAGAAATATAGCAGCAGTACGGAGGAGAGCCGGTGAAGCACGACCGGCGGCGGCCAAGCTTTCTCGTTCTATCTCCCTCGTGCTAGAGCCGCGCGCTCGCCGCTCGCGCTCGCTCTCCGCCTCTTCTTTTATTCCCGTATCACCTTTCCACCAGGGGGGGGGGGGGGGGCGGAGAAGTCAGGCCGTGCTTTGATGCAGGGTTTCCTGGGCAGGGTAGACATATCGCTTCATGTTTGAAACATGCTCTGGGAAAATGTGGTGCACACCGCATGGTCGATGCTCTGGCATGTCTTCGAGGCGGTATGCCACGGGGCCGAGTCGGGCAACGACACGGTAAGGGCCGCGGTATCGGGGCAAGAGCTTTGCGGCATGGCCAGTCGCACGGATGGTGCGGCGAACGAGGACCAAGTCACCGGGCCGGAAGGGGGGGTGTGGTGGTGCTGCCGCGTTGGCCGGTTGCACACGCGCTTGAGCCGTGAGGAGGTTGCGCTGGGCGTCGAGGCGGGCGGAATGAAGTCGTTGAGCAGATTCGGTTGGTGACGCAGTAGGATGGGGAAGGCCCAACTGCGCGTCGAGAGGGATGGAGGGCGTTCTGCCATAGACGACTGAGAACGGCGTCACATGCGTTGTTTCTTGCGCTGCAGTGTTGACTGCAAAAGCTGCAGCAGAAACAAAACGATCCCAGTTTGTGTGGGACGGAGCGACGTAGGATGCGAGTATATCCGTGAGGGTACGGTTAACACGCTCCACGAGGCCATTGCACTGCGGATGATTGACGGATGTAGTGGAATGCGCAATGCCGAAGGAGCGGAGGGCTCGCTCGAATTCATGGGACATAAAGCAGCTCCCACGGTCCGTGATAAGGCGCCGGGGAACACCGTGCCGAAGAACGAGATGCTGTTCCACAAACGCGACGGCATGAGCGGACGACGTGTCTGGAACGGGCAGTGCTTCGACGCACTTGGAGAAGTAGTCGATCGCAACCAGAACATACCTGTTGCCGGCACGCGTCTTCGGAAACGGACCCAAATGATCCAGTCCAACCAGCTCGAAAGGTGAACTTGGTGGCGAAAAATCCTGCGGGGGTGGCTTGGGTACACCTGTGGACGGTTTGCTGTACTGGCATGTCTGGCAGGACGCCACGTGTTCCTTGACATCTCTGGACATATTAGGCCACCAAAACCGCTCCGACACTCGTGCGTAGGTCTTGCCGCGACCAAGGTGACCAGCCGTGGGAGCGTCGTGTAAGCCGCGCAAGATTTGCGACCGCAGTGTTGCCGGCACAACTGGCAACCAGACGGGTGGTCGACCACGGAGCCGCTTCACATGACACAAGAGGTCGTCCTTCATTCGATAGACCCGGCGTAGTTGGCGGAGGCCTGCGCCGGCGGCGGTGCCAAGGGAGTGGATGATGGCAGCAATGGCGGGATCTTGCGTTTGTGCAGTCCTCAGGTCCGTCAAAGCCGTCACGGAACAAGGGTGGCGAGAAAGGAAATGGCATCTTGATGGGCAGAGCCGCGCCGATGCACTATTGTGAAATTGTACTCTTGAAGTTGCAGGGACCAGCGTGCAATCTTGGCATTCAAATGTTTGGCGAACTGCAGCCAAGTGAGAGCGCTATTGTCCGTGACTATGGTGAAGTGACGGCCGTACAGGTAGGGACGGAACTTCTCGACGGCCCAGACAACGGCGAGGCACTCGAGTTCTGAGGAGTGGCGGCGGCGCTCAACGTCGGAAAGCTGGCGGCTGGCATAAGCTAGGACTTCGTGGTCACCAGACTCGTCTTCTTGCAGGAGGACAGCGCCGAGCCCATCTTGGCTGGCATCCGTGTGGAGGACGATGGGGGCCGATTCGTCGTAATGGGCCATTGTAGGAGGCTCGAGGAGGGCGTGCTTGACGTCAAGAAACGCGAGCTGTTGGGCCTGCGTCCAACTCCACGGTGCATTCTTCTTCAGCAGGGCGGTCAATGGAGCGCTGCACTTGGCAAAGTCCGGAATGAAACGACGGAGATACGAAGCAAATCCAAGGAAACTTTTGAGGTCCTTGGCGGTGGTGGGAGCTTCGTAAGCTGTAAGCGCTTTTAGCTTTTCAGGGTCGGGACGGATGCCATGCCGGCTCACAACGTGACCCAAGTACGTCACCTCCGCGAAACCGAAGAAACATTTTTTTGGTTTTAAGCGAAGCCCAGCAGAGGTAAGGGCTTCGAGGACGAGTTTGAGGCGTCTCTGGTGTTCTTCAAATGTAGCCGCGTAGACAATTACGTCATCTAGGTAGACCAACGCCATAGTCCACTTCAAGTGGCCTAAGACTCGGTCCATGAGACGCTGGAAGGTGGCTGGAGCGTTCGAGAGACCGAAGGGCATACGGTTGAACTGGTAAAGGCCGTCGGGAGTCACGAAAGCCGTCTTTTCCGCATCATCGGGGTGAACAGGCACCTGCCAGTAGCCCGAGAGCAGATCTAGCGTGGAAAAATAACGGGCCCCCTTCAGGCGGTCAAGCGCATCGTCGAGGCGAGGCAGCGGGTACACGTCGCAATTAGTAACAGCATTTAGCTTCCGATAGTCAACGCAGAAGCGGAATGTTCCATCCTTCTTGCGCACAAGGACGACAGGGGAGGACCAAGGGCTAGAAGAAGGGGCAATGATTCCCTGGTCAAGCATGTCGCACACGTGCTGCTGGATGACTCTCCGTTCGGCTGGCGCTACACAGCGAGGTTGGTGATGAACGGGCCCGCGGTTTTCGGTGTTGATCCGGTGTTGAGCCCAGGAAGTGCACCCAAGTTCACCGGAGCTGAGAGCAAGGCAACTACGATGCTCGAGCAGCAAGGTCTTCAGAGAGGTGAGCTCCGCGCAGGTCAGGCTGGGTCCAAAGTTAAATTCTTCCCATGATAGGATCGCCGGCGCTGGAGGGTGGCGAGGCGGGGCTTCAGGTTGCAGAGACGCCACTGGTGACCCGGGGTCCAAAACTGAGGCTGTACCCAATTGCGTGCCGGGAGTCAGCGCGAGAGGTACGCTGCTGATGTTGAGTATAAATACGTGGGCCTCTCCTTTGAGCACAGGCAGAAGGCTTCGAGGGGAGGTCATCTGACGGGCTGGAGCTGAACACCGGATGGGTTCGAACAGCACGTCTGCTGTGACCGGACTGTCAAGCTTGGCATACACCCACGTTGCCGCACCCGGTGGCAGGGTCACGGCGGACGCCACAGTCACGGTAGTGACGTCGAACGGCTTGACTCGACAGGGCCACTTCGTCGCGAGGTCACGCAGAGATGCTGAGGCACGCTTGGTCGCCGACACCAGGGACTGCCACAGGGCGACACCGAGGCTGGAAACCCGGCTAAGCCAGCCCGGCCCACAGAGAGTTCGGCTCGCCCGTGGTTTGGTTCTAGTAAAATTAAGGACGACTCCGGCTTGCTGGCACCACCCGCACCCGAGGACCACTGGCCAAATAGGGCTGTCTGCGACAACAAACTCGGTGGAGATGGTATTTCCGAGTGCTGTCAGGTTGACGACGACACGTCCGACTTGCTCCACAGGGGTGCCGTTAAAAGCTAAGAGCCGGGTTTTGGCGGCTGGCAGAAGCAGGTGGGGCGCGTTAGCAACAAACGATTTGTGCAGTACATTGACAGCCGCTCCAGTGTCAACCAAGGCCTTTACGTGCCGGTCAAGCAGGGCGACGTCGACGAGCACGTAAGGAGCATCAGTGGTAATCGGAGCCGACGAAAGGAGGGGACGCGGAGAACGAAGGAGTGTGGGGACGGACTTTATTCGGCGGAACGGTGCCCCCGGAGTTCCGCCAAATCGTTTCCCGACGTTGGAGGGCCGGCACAGTCCCTCGCGTAGTGTCCCCGCAGGCCGCAGCGGAAGCAGGTCATGCGGACGTCGTTACGCAGGCGTCGGATAGAGGCCGCAGTTGGGGCTGCGGACCGAGGAGCCTGCCCCCACCCACCCGCACCGGCAGCAGGCACAGCCATCTTGGAGGCGACCAAAATGTGCGACCAAGGCGGCAGCGGTCGCAGGAAATGGCGCTGCGGCGTCACCGGGGCCATGCTCGTCGGTCTGGCCCTGGCGCTGCTGTGACTGGCTACGTGCCTGGGCCGCCGCGGAACGGTGGGCTCCCCGGGGGTATGCTCAACGGCCGCCTGCCGCACGGCCGCGTTGGCGCTCAACGTATCGCTGAGTGGCAATGTCGCACCCTGCGAGGACTTGCAGCATTTCGTGTGCGACGGCTGGCCGCGCATGGAGCGCGCCAGCTCGCGCGTCGAGCTCATCATGGACTATGCCTGGACGTCGTACGTGGTGCCGCATCGGAAGCAGTCGGCCGTTGACAAGGTGGTGGCGCTGTTCCAGAGTTGCGTAGCCGCCCTCTCCCCCGGCGGCGGAGATCGCGGTACGCTGTGCGCCCTGCTCGCGCAGCTAGGCCTGACGCCCAGCACCGTGTCGCTCGGTAGCGCCTTCCGGGCGGTGCTGGTCCTCTCTTCTCGCCACTCGCTTCATCTCCTGTTCGCGGTGGAGCGCAACGCCACTGGCATCACGCTGCGGGCCGTCCACCCTCCGCCCGCAGGCGGACCGCCGGCCTACGTGCGGCGCGTGACCGAGCTGGCCCTGCGGGACGACCCGGAGCTGGTAGGGCGCGACCTGAGCCTCGTGGAGAGCGAGCTGGCTGCGCGCCCCGTCCCCGACGAGCAAGAGGAGCGCACCGTCGCCCTGGAGGTGGTTGCCGATGAGTGCGGCACCCTGCGCGACTGGCTCACCGAGCTGCCGGGCGCCAACACGCACACGCCAGTGGCCGTGCAGGCGCCGGTCGCAGTGCGCTGGTACGCCAACTTCTTCCGGCGCCACAGGTCAGACCCTGTATTGCGGCGCTACGTGGCCTGGCACACAGCCCGCGTGCTCGGCTCGCTCACCCAGTACGACCTGTTCCGGACCACACTGCAGAACTCACTGGGCCTCCTGGAGCCCAGCCCCGCCCTGGTCAAGGCCACCTGCCTGGCGCACGCGGCCAACCTGATGCCACTCGCGTACAACGCCTTCGTGGTGCGCCACTTCGTGACGCGCCGCTCGCGTCGCGCCGTCGAGTCGATGGCGGAGGGCCTGCGCGCGGCCGCCGCAGCAGGCGTGCGCGCCAGCCGCTGGATGAGCGACCGGCCCAAGGCCATGGCGACGGCCAAGATACGCAGGCTCACATGGTTGCTACCACGACATCGTCACGAGTTGCCTGTCAACCGTGCCTACTCCCACACGGGTGACCTCGGGCTCACGGACTTCCTCAGCTCGTACCTAAACGTGACAGGGCACAGCGTCCACGGAGACTCAGAGGAGGCGAACCAGGCGTCTGTGAACGTGGCCTACTCGCCAAAGCAAAACACCATCGTCGTCACCGCCGGCATGCTCAACACGCCGTTCTTCGAAGAGACGCTTCCGGCAGCTTTTAACTACGCCGGCTTGGGACAACGCATGGCAGCGGAACTATTGCACTCCGTGGACGAAGAAGGGCGCTGGCACGACGAGCGCGGCCGGAAGCGAAGCTGGTGGGACGATGCCACCGCAGACGAGTACCGCAATCGCCTCCAGTGCCCCAAAGGCGGCGGCCAAGCACTGCTGGAGAGCAGCGCCGTGCGGCTCGCGTTCCAAGCCTTCCGTAGGACCCACCAGCACGTGCTTCTGAAAGGCCTCGAAATTTACTCGCCTCACCAGATTTTCTTCATAAGCCGCTGTCACAAGTGGTGCGGGCGTGAAGGAAGTCCTTGCAACATGGCCATGCGCAACCTAGAAGAGTTCGCGACGGCCTTCAAGTGCAAGCCGGGTCAGGCCATGAGTCCGCACGAGCGGTGCCCGTTGCTGGTGTAGCGGAGCAGTGTTGCCGGCACTCGCGAAAGCCTCGCAAACCAGGTCACCGGAAAAGGCGGTCTCGCCACGATCCCTCTCATCGGCACCGCTCTCTAGCAAGTCGCTTTCGCACGTGGACCCAGCCGCCGTCTCGCTACGTGATCCTGCTTCCCCGTACACGTCAGCCGCCCAAAGTCCAGGTCGGGGCCAGGCCTCAGCAGCGGTTCGCCCCGATTCGGGCCGCGCATCCCCGATTGGCAGCGTCAATTCCGCTCCGCCGTTAGCTGCAAGATCAACTTTCGATCATACGCAACCAGACTCCGGTCCAGGATCAGGTTATGGGTCACTAGTAAGTGGACCGGGAGCAGCATCGCAGGCATCTCGCGTTGCCGTTTCCAGCTACGGGACCGCGCTGTACGGGCACTCTTACGGTGTAGCGACCGCGGCGACCTCAACTTCACCCTACAGACCGAGTCAGCGAAGAAAACAGACGCGCAGCAAATCTGCGGTAAATGCGGTACTTTACGACCCGCGGTTTCTGGTAATAGCTGTCCTGTTTTCTTCAACGTGCATCGTCGTGTTGGTCGCAATCGCACTTGTGTTCGGCAAGACACCGCAGGTAGAATCCAACGTCTGCACGACGGGGGCCTGCCTCGCCCTGAACACCCTTTTCGTCGAAGGCGCCGACTTCAGCGTCAACCCCTGCGACAACTTTTACGAGCACGTCTGCAGCGGCTGGGGTAGACGCGCGGAGAGTGCTTCCGTGTACGACAAACATCTCAGCCTGTTTCTCGACAACTGGATTGCCATCACACGAGCCATGTCCAGCGCTACCGAAGAACAGCTGCAAGATGTCCGTTCTGAGTACATGGCTGTGCTACGCGAGACCGGCAACTACACGCTGCTAGACCGATACCACGAGCTTATCCGCGTGCCGCCCTTATTTTCGATATTGCCGCTCTTCCACGCTGACAGCATCGACGCCGCCAACTACGGTTCCTTCGGGGTCCTGCTGGGGGCTGCCGCAACGCGCCTCTTCACCGACAGGGTCCGACGTGAGGGCAACCCTGTGCTGACGGCTGAACAGGACCGCAGGTTGGGCTGCTTTCTGCAGGGCTCGGGCTTTCGGCACCACCGCGATGTCGTCCACCGCTCGGTGGCGGTGGATGTCGTGCTGAAGGCCTGGAAAACCAGCTCCGGCTCCACGACTCCGCAGCGGCTGACGTTTGGTTACCACCGCTTGTCACACTTTGTATCGAGTGGAGGTGGCGTTGGTGGCCGGTCGTGTTGGGGCATGGGCGACAGGGTGCGGGCGTTCGTGGGCGCCCTTGTACGGCGCAAGCGGGTCGGGGCCGACGTCGCCGAGGCTTCGCAGCTCAACCGATGCCTCTCCACATTTGACTTGACCCTGCTCGGGGTTGGAGGCACCCTGGGTCTGGGCATATACGTTTTAGCCGGACAGGTGGCAAGCACAAAAGCTGGGCCCGCAGTCGTCCTCTCATTCCTCATCGCCGCCATCGCCTCCGTCTTCTCAGGCCTGTGTTACGCAGAATTTGGTGCCCGCGTTCCACGTGCGGGGTCTGCATACGTGTACAGTTATGTCACGGTCGGGGAGTTCATGGCATTCGTCATTGGCTGGAATCTCATCCTCGAGTACATAATCGGGACTGGCCTCGGTGGCGAGGGGCTACAGTGGCTACCTAGACAGCCTGCTGAACCACACGATAGAGGCGCACATGCGTCAGTGGATGCCCATTAATGTCACGTGGCTGTCCTCTTACCCGGACCTGTTTGCCCAGGGCATCACCCTCTTCCTGGCTGTGATGTTGGCCATTGGGGTGAAGGAATCAACACGTTTCAACAATGTCTTCACGGGCCTCAACCTGGTGGTTGCTTTGATGCAGGGTTTCCTGGGGCGATGCAACGTGGGCTCGCAGATAGGAAACGGTCACACTCTACGTTGAATTCGAAGTGTGTGAGCTGGGCGAAGGTGTCCGCAGTCGCCGAAGAAGGTCCCACACCGGTTAGGCTAACTTCAGGGAGTTTTATGCATATTGAGCGGCGATCCTTTTATGGGACTGCATTGCGTGGGGAAGGCATGGAGCCAGCAGGCGACGACGGCACTGATGAGGACCCGGTAGCTAAGTCGGAGTCACCGCAGGCGCCGTAGACATATCGCTTCATGTTTGAAACATGCTCTGGGAAAATGTGGTGCACACCGCATGGTCGATGCTCTGGCAGGTCTTCGAGGCGGTATGTCACGGGGCCGAGTCGGGCAACGACACGGTAAGGGCCGCGGTATCGGGGCAAGAGCTTTGCGGCACGGCCAGTCGCACGGATGGTGCGGCGAACGAGGACCAAGTCACCGGGCCGGAAGGGGGGGATGTGGTGGTGCTGCCGCGTTGGCCGCTTGCACATGCGCGTGAGCCGTGAGGAGGTTGCGCTGGGCGTCGAGGCGGGCGGAATGAAGTCGTTGAGCAGATTCAGTTGGTGACGCAGTAGGATGGGGAAGGCCCAACTGCGCGTCGAGAGGGATGGAGGGCGTTCTGCCATAGACGACTGAGAACGGCGTCACATACGTTGTTTCTTGCGCTGCAGTCTTGACTGCAAAAGCAGCAGCAGAAACAAAACGATCCCAGTTTGTGTGGGACGGAGCGACGTAGAATGCGAGTATATCCGTGAGGGTACGGTTAACACGCTCCACGATGCCATTTCACTGCGGATGATTGACGGATGTAGTGGAATGCGCAATGCCGAAGGAGCGGAGGGCTCGCTCGAAGTCATGGGACATAAAGCAGCTCCCACGGTCCGTGATGAGGCGCCGGGGAACACCGTGCCGAAGAACGAGATGCTGTTCCACAAACGCGACGGCATGAGCGGACGACGTGTCTGGAACGGGCAGTGCATCGACCCACTTGGAGAAGTAGTCGATCGCAACCAGAACATACCGGTTGCCGGCACGCGTCTTCGGAAACGGGCCCAAATGATCCAGTCCAACCAGCTCGAAAGGTGAACTGGTGGCGAAAAAGCCTGCGGGGGTGGCTTGGTTACACCTGTGGACGGTTTTCTGTACTGGCATGTCTGGCAGGACGCCACGTGTTCCTTGACATCTCTGGACATATTAGGCCACCAAAACCGCTCCGACACTCGTGCGTAGGTCTTGCCGCGACCAAGGTGACCAGCCGTGGGAGCGTCGTGTAAGCCGCGCAAGATTTGCGACCGCAGTGTTGCCGGCACAACTGGCAACCAGACGGGTGGTCGACCACGGAGCCGCTTCACATGACACAAGAGGTCGTCCTTCATTCGATAGACCCGGCGTAGTTGGCGGAGGCCTGCGCCGGCGGCGGTGCCAAGGGAGTGGATTATGGCAGCAATGGCGGGATCTTGCGTTTGTGCAGTCCTCAGGTCCGTCAAAGCCGTCACGGAACAAGGGTGGCGAGAAAGGAAATCGGCATCTTGATGGGCAGAGCCGCGCCGAAGCACTATTGTGAAATTGTACTCTTGAAGTTGCAGGGACCAGCGTGCAATCTTGGCATTCAAATGTTTGGCGGACTGCAGCCAAGTGAGAGCGCTATTGTCCGTGACTATGGTGAAGTGACGGCCGTATAGGTAGGGACGGAACTTCTCGACGGCCCAGACAACGGCGAGGCACTCGAGTTCTGAAGAGTGGCGGCGGCGCTCAACGTCGGAAAGCTGGCGGCTGGCATAAGCTAGGACTTTGTGGTCACCAGACTTGTCTTCTTGCAGGAGGACAGCGCCGAGCCCATCTTGGCTGGCATCCGTGTGGAGGACGATGGGGGCCGATTCGTCGTAATGGGCCAATGTAGGAGGCTCGAGAAGGGCGTGCTTGACCTCAAGAAACGCGAGCTGTTGGGCCTGCGTCCAACTCCACGGTGCATTCTTCTTCAGCAGGGCGGTCAATGGAGCGCTGCGCTTGGCAAAGTCCGGAATGAAACGACGGAAATACGAAGCAAATCCAAGGAAACTTTTGAGCTCCTTGGCGGTGGTGGGAGCTTCGTAAGCTGTAAGCGCTTTTAGCTTTTCAGGGTCGGGACGGATGCCATGCCGGCTCACAACGTGACCCAAGTACGTCACCTCCGCGAAACCGAAGAAACATTTTTTTGGTTTTAAGTGAAGCCCAGCAGAGGTAAGGGCTTCGAGGACGAGTTTGAGGCGTCTCTGGTGTTCTTCAAATGTAGCCGCGTAGACAATTACGTCATCCTGGTAGACCAACGCCATAGTCCACTTCAAGTGGCCTAAGACTCGGTCCATGAGACGCTGGAAGGTGGCTGGAGCATTCGAGAGACCGAAGGGCATACGGTTGAACTGGTAAAGGCCGTCGGGAGTCACGAAAGCCGTCTTTTCCGCATCATCGGGGTGAACAGGCACCCGCCAGTAGCCCGAGAGCAGATCTAGCGTGGAAAAATAACGGGCCCCCTTCAGGCGGTCAAGCGCATCGTCGAGGCGAGGCAGCGGGTACACGTCGCAATTAGTAATAGCATTTAGCTTCCGATAGTCAACGCAGAAGCGGAGTGTTCCATCCTTCTTGCGCACAAGGACGACAGGGGAGGACCAAGGGCTACAAGAAGGGGCAATGATTCCCTGGTCAAGCATGTCGCACACGTGCTGCTGGATGACTCTCCGTTCGGCTGGCGCTACACGGCGAGGTTGGTGATGAATGGGCCCGCGGTTTTCGGTGTTGATCCGGTGTTGAGCCCAGGAAGTGCACCCGAGTTCACCGGCGCTGAGAGCAAGGCAACTGCGATGCTCGAGCAGCAAGGTCTTCAGAGAGGCGAGCTCCGCGCAGGTCAGGCTGGGTCCAAAGTTAAATTCTTCCCATGATAGGATCGCCGGCGCTGGAGGGTGGCGAGGCGGGGCTTCAGGTTGCAGAGACGCCACTGGTGACCCGGGGTCCAAAACTGAGGCTGTACCCAATTGCGTGCCGGGAGTCAGCGCGAGAGGTACGCTGCTGATGTTGAGTATAAATACGTGGGCCTCTCCTTTGAGCACAGGCAGAAGGCTTCGAGGGGAGGTCATCTGACGGGCTGGAGCTGAACACCGGATGGGTTCGAACAGCACGTCTGCTGTGACCGGACTGTCAAGCTTGGCATACACCCACGTTGCCGCACCCGGTGGCAGGGTCACGGCGGACGCCACAGTCACGGTAGTGACGTCGAAAGGCTTGACTCGACACGGCCACTTCGTCGCGAGGTCACGCAGAGATGCTGAGGCACGCTTGGTCGCCGATACCAGGGACTGCCACAGGGCGACACCGAGGCTGGAAACCCGGCTAAGCCAGCCCGGCCCACAGAGAGTTCGGCTCGCCCGTGGTTTGGTTCTAGTAAAATTAAGGACGACTCCGGCTTGCTGGCACCACCCGCACCCGAGGACCACTGGCCAAATAGGGCTGTCTGCGACAACAAACTCGGTGGAGATGGTATTTCCGAGTGCTGTCAGGTTGACGACGACACGTCCGACGTGCTCCACAGGGGTGCCGTTAAAAGCTAAGAGCCGTGTTTTGGCGGCTGGCAGAAGCAGGTGGGGCGCGTTAGCAACAAACGATTTGTGCAGTACATTGACAGCGGCTCCAGTGTCAACCAAGGCCTTTACATGCCGGTCAAGCAGGGCGACGTCGACGAGCACGTAAGGAGCATCAGTGGTAATCGGAGCCGACGAAAGGAGGGGACGCGGAGAACGAAGGAGTGTGGGGACGGACTTTATTCGGCGGAACGGTGCCCCCGGAGTTCCGCCAAATCGTTTCCCGACGTTGGAGGGCCGGCACAGTCCCTCGCGTAGTGTCCCCGCAGGCCGCAGCGGAAGCAGGTCATGCGGACGTCGTTACGCAGGCGTCGGATAGAGGCCGCAGTTGGGGCTGCGGACCGAGGAGCCTGCACCCGGACGCTGCGCTCGGCAGACGGTGGCGACCCCCGCGTGGCCAGCAAAGTCAATTCCGCCTCGATTGCGAGCGCCATGGCGGCGCGGACGGAATCAGGACGGCCAGAGCGGACCAAGCGCTGCACCTCGGGCAGTCGGATGGCGTCGACAAACGCCTCGGTGCCGACCAGGGCCACGGCGTTCTGAGGCGCTCCCGGCAGCGACTGCAGAGCCAGGCGCTCAATGGCGGCGGCGAGGTCCTGGTACGTCTCCCCGGGCTCTTGACGGCGGGCTCGCAGGCGGTGGTACTGCACACGGGGTTGACCTGAGGCACCATAGTGGTCGGCGAGGAGGCCCGCCAGAACAGTGTAAGAGCCCAGCTGGTCGGGCGGCACGTTCTGCAGCAGCTCGGTGGCGCGGCCCCTCAGTTTTGCAACGAGCATCCATGCCTTCATTTGCTCGTCCCAGCCTCTCGCCGCCGCAATACCGTCCAGCTGGATGCGGTAAGCATCACACGAGATGGTGCCGTCAAATGTGGGCAATTCCACAACGTCCAACGAACACTGCGGCGAGGACGCACCCGCGCCGAGCACGCCATTGGCGGCCACGACCGCAGGCCCAGCGACGGCAGAGCCGTAAACAGCGGCGGCGGGGACGCCCAAAGGCACCTGACCTGTGCTCGGCTCGGCTGGCACCAGGCGACGGAGTTCGCGCCGGAGAGCTTCCATCTCCCCAGCCTGGGCAGTCAGACGGGCCTCCCATGCGTCCATCCGTTGGGTGACTGTATCCAGGAGGCGCTCAACACCGGCGTCCGGCTGCTGCGAAGAGCCGAGCCCCTCCGAGCGCCTAGGTCTAGCGGCGCCGGCCGCCGCGTCGTCGGCGCTATCGGCTGGTGGTGGACTCCTGTCGTCTGGCACGTCGGGTGCTTGATTCCGGGAGCGGGTGAGCGGCATGATCCCACCGCTGCCACCAAAATGTTACGGTGTGGGATGCCACGGGGTGGCCACGGGCCCGCCCAGAGAAATATAGCAGCAGTACGGAGGAGAGCCGGCGAAGCACGACCGGCGGCGGCCAAGCTTTCTCGTTCTATCTCCCTCGTGCTAGAGCCGCGCGCTCGCCGCTCGCGCTCGCTCTCCGCCTCTTCTTTTATTCCCGTATCAATATGAATGTCCTGCAACAGATCTTTGAAGCACCACAGCTGGTGCTTGTGTGGACAGCAAAGGAACGAATTACTTTCGGCACAAAACACAGTGATATCTATCAGCTGGCGACATAAAAAAAAACAACAGGAAAAAAGATAAAAAATTGTTTTAGCTTAGCCGTGATACTTTAGCGTGACGAGAGCGGGCCAGGAACACAGTTGCAGATGCCCCTAAATTAAGCCCTCCAAACAAAGTCTTTGTCTGGTTGTCACGATGTTGCGCTGAGTCTCGTAATTCGTGGTTAATTCCTTTCCTCCTACTAGCGTCATGTAATGTCACGCTCTTACATTACTAATCACCTTGTCAATTTTCGATTAAAGGCTTTGGCAGGACAGTATTCTTTCCGAAGCATTCGCCGGTTTGTTCGCTATAATACCTTTAAAAGGCTATATCTACGCAGGTAGCTAACGCTTGCTGGCCGGAAAGAACCGTTGTCATTGATGAAGATTTCCCACGATGCTCTGACGTTACGGGAAAAATAATACTTGGGTAAAGAGAAAATGTCTTTTGTGGTATTGCAGTGCCGTGAGGCAGTGACGTCAAATTGCATGTACTTATTTATTTCAGCAATGTCCAAGCCTTGATGAAGAGTTTTTGATGCAGCTGTCGATAAGAACACTTCAGAGCACGATACGGTGACTAGCCCACATGCCATACAGAAGAAATCAAAGTGGTCTTTATATTTAGTGTACACAGCGCTAGCCATCGAATCATTTGACGTTGCATAGTCGCACAAGTGTCAGCTGAGTTGCCTGTGCATAGGAACTGCCGCTTCCAGAACAGAACACTGGCTGGAAAAGACGCATGCACCCGCCTACCGCCAAGATCGATGCGTCTGGGCTAGTTCATTCGCATAGCCGTCCGCTCTTTCCGTCAGTTGCCTCACTAATCAACAGGTGAGGTTGTGCTACTCGGCTTGATTCCTCAGAACGGTCAATAGCAGTGGACGGTGGTTTGTCATTGATCCCGAATAATTAAACCAAGCGCCGGCATTGAACTACATGTCAAGAAAAAAATCAGGCCATATTATTTGAC
This sequence comes from Amblyomma americanum, assembly GCA_030143305.2. Taxonomy (NCBI): domain Eukaryota; kingdom Metazoa; phylum Arthropoda; class Arachnida; order Ixodida; family Ixodidae; genus Amblyomma; species Amblyomma americanum. Next base: position 29,455 of record JARKHS020002678.1, on the reverse strand, counting down.
CTCGCTCGCGATATTTGGCAGTGAATGGACCTTCAGTTTTCAAGAAGCAAATTTATAAAATCAACCAGATAAGAAGCCAGGCCTTGCCTATGTTCTGAAAATCAAGGCAGTGTTATTACCTAAGCAGTGGTGGGTATGGCTAATGCATCTGATGCATTAGCCATACCCACCACTGCTTAGGTAATAACACTGCCTTGATTTTCTGATGCATTGGTCAGCACCGCCTGCCCCACTGCGGACCCCGATGGCGTTGAAACGCAGAACTTCTGCTGCTGGTCTTGCTGTCCAGCTGCTGTCGGCTCTGACGATGCAGCTCCTCCAGCGCCGGAGGCCAACAGCTGGTCGCTGGATGTCCGAGCGTTGGTTTCGTGCCCGTCGTTGGTGGGCCGAACGCTGGAGGCTGCACTGGAGACCGCGGGATGGGAGCCAGTGGTGCCGGTGGCCGTGGACTATGAGGATCGGTCCGGCGTGCCGGACGCAAGGGTATCCACAGTGCTCGCGCTGGGACGGATCTGCTGGCGGCTTTTTTTGGCGCTGCTTAGACGGCTGCCCTGCTTCGACATGGTCACCTGGGTGCGCGCAAGGCCGAGTATAAATGAGCGGGTCTTATGACACCGAATGTCGAACCGCGCGTCTCCAACAGAAGTTCGCACCGATTCCTCCGGACATGGGATCGGTGCCGTGTTAGCCCAACGTCAACACGGACAAGATCGCGTCATCGCTTATGCCAGCCGCCTACTTTCCGCCGCAGCGCAAAATTACTCCATTACTGAGCGCGAGTGTCTCGCCCTTGTCTGGGCTGTAGCTAAATTCCGCCCGTACCTGTTCGGCCGCTCATTCGCTGTTGTCACTGATCACCACGCTCTCTGTTGGCTGTCTTCACTAAAAGATGCCACCGGTCGCCTTGGTCGCTGGGCTTTGCGCCTCCAAGAATATTCATACTCTGTAGCGTATTAGTCCGGTCGTCGCCACCAGGAGGCTGACGGTCGTATCCCGGTACCCTGTGGAGCCACCTGACCTAGAAGACGCTGAGACCCTGCCCTGACTCTTAGCTATCACTGCTTTCACTGATAACGCCAACGAACAGCGCCACGACTCATATTTACGCCCTATCTTTTATGGCCTCCGCTCAGCAAACCGATCTCCGTCTCTGCAAATTTATGTGCTCCAGAATGGCATTTTATATCGCCGCAATCTACGCTCCGATGGTCCTCCATTGCTGCTCGTCATACCCCAACATCTACGCTCTTCTGTCCTTGAAGAATTGCACGATCTGCCGACAGCTGGCCATCTTGGTGTGTCCCTCACGTACGCTCCAGTGCGGCACCGCTTCTATTGGCCTGGCCTGTATCGTTCCGTCAAGCGTTACGTTGCCGCTTGCGACCTGTGTCAACGTCGGAAAATGCCCTCCACTTTGCCTGCCGGTCTCCTACAACCCATTGACGTACCTCCGGAGCCTTTTCACCGTGTTGGCCTCGACCTTTTTGGCCCTTTTACCACGTCCCTCTCCGGCAACAAGTGGATCGCTGTCGCAACTGATTATACGACTCGGTACGCCATCACGCGTGCTTTGCCAACCAGCTACGCTACCGATGTCGCCGATTTTCCTCACCAAAATGTCATTCTTCACCATGGCACACCTCGTCAATTGCTCACCGACCGTGGTCGTTATTTTCTGTCCCGAGTGATTAATGACATTCTTCGTTCGTGTGCCACGCAGCACCAGCTCGCGAAAGCTTACCATCCACAAACCAACGGGCTTACGAAACGGTTGAACCGCACGCTCACCGGCATGTTAGCATTGTACGTCTCGCCAGACCACCGAGTTGGGGACGCTGCCTTGCGTTTTGTGACTTTTGCGTACAACTCTTCACTGCATGACACAACCGGCTATTCCCCTTTCTACCTCTTGTTTGGTCGGCACCCCATCTTGCCTTTGGACACCCTCATGCCGTCTCCTTCAGTCGCCACCACTGCTCACGCTCAGGACGCCATCGCCCAGGCCACGCTGGCGCGCCAAATAGCCCGTAGTCGGCACCGTGCCTCACAAGCTTCCCAGAAGTCCGCCTACGACCGCCGTCACCGGCCTGTCGATTATACTCCAGGATCACTCGTCTTTCTCTGAACGCCGTCAATCAGCGTCGGTCTCTCCGAGAAGCTCCTTTCTCACTACCGGGGCCCTTACCGTGTGGTGCGCCGTGTGATCGATGTGAACTGTGAAATTTCACCCCTTGCGTGCTCGCCATCGTCCTCCGGCCCCTCCACCGACGTCGTCCATGTATGCCGCCTAAAACCTTATCACGACGTTCATACGTCGCCACTCTAACGCCGATACGGCGTCTCATCAGCCGGGAGTCCTGAAGCGGGAAGACGACGACGAGACTGAGCGAGTGAACGGGTGAACGAAGACGAAGACGACAACGAAGTTTTGACACTGTTCTGAGTGCCGCTCGTAGCTGTTCCTTCGCTGGTGTACAAAGCTGTAAATATATTCTTTCTCGCAACAATATGACACTGAGCGGAGAGATTTCGCCGCCGTGAACATCACGGCAGTGTGCTCCAGCCGCGAGGAATTAACTAGCTGGGGCACAAAAGTAGCGTTCATTGCATATCTTATGCCTGCTCTGTGGAGTAATCATGACGTAATAAAGCAGCTGCCACTGTGGAAGGGAGAGGAAATTCTTCCCTGCCCTGTGGATTCTAGCGAGACTAGGGTTACCATGGGGTGCATCACGTTTCACTGCTTTGATAAGCGAGTTCACGCTTCCGGAGTAGCCATACGATGGAATTCGAAGTAGATAAATCGACTTGAATCAAGCTACCAGCTATCTACTATGAATTTCTCTCTTCCATGATGTCGTCAACGCGCTTGTCCTGGCTGCTAAGAAGGCGGTTCAGGTTCCTTTTAATTCGCTCTGAAATCTTGTCACGCCATTCATTTTCTCTTTCTCTTCGTCAGAAATATCTTAGAGAGACTCTGAATCGAACCCGCGTCATTGCGCTCATAAGCGAAACGCCATTGGCACCGCGGTACTGCGGGCAGGTAGCTGTCAGAGATTTAGTCCAAAGAAGACGGCAGCAAGCGGAATATATCCGGGACTGAACGCAGGGAGACAATGCGAAGTATTTGCATTAGTGCCAGTGAAAATCTCTGAATAGCAATGGCAAGAGAACGCCGACCATGGGTACTTGCCAAAAGAACAGCTTCTTGAAGCTTTTGATCAGTGGGTGGCGAAGCTTCTTCGTACGAGTCTTCTTCTGCAGCATCAGTCCGCGCGATCACGGGGCTAAGCTCCTTTTCTACCTTGTCCAACCTGTCGCCACGCGGTTCTTTGTAAGCGCCCATCGCCTTTTACAGCGAAAACAGTACTTCTCGTAGTACAGCTTGTATTTCGATGCGGATGAGATAATGAACTTCAATGCCTGACAAGGTCATACATAACTTATTTTTTGCGTGGTGGCATGGCCCTACCTGCGGTAGTATGACGACGTGATCACACGATTTTGACGACTGGGTACCTTACTTTGACCCTTCACCTTGACATTTGATTTGAGACAGTGGGCATCTCGTACCAACTATTTATAACCTCAGAGTAACCCAACATTTAACTGCACGCAGTTAATGTATACACTATAAAACAGTCTTCAATTTATTCAAGCCACAGCGAGACGGTAACGAAGTCTTTTTATGTGCAGCAGTAAAACATTCAAACCAAGCGAACCGTGTCTCACCATGCTTAATAGAGCCCTCACTTGTATAATCAGGTTCAAGCCACGTTGAAGCCCAGCCATTTTTTTCTGACTTTGCACTGACTGCTTGCTCATTACCAAGTGATTCATCACCCGATTCCTGCACTCGGACGTGCGCATGCGTATTTCCAGGCGATGAAAGTGAACTTCGAAGAGTCAGGTAACAATGCCTCTACGGATACAAGGACCCACGACGGCTAAGAAGAGAACGTTTGCTGGGAATAAATCGTGGGTTTTGAATCGGGTGTGAGCGGCGGCGGTAAAGTTCGTTTGTTAAAGGTTCACCGATCACAATTTGAGGTTGGGCTGTATCGATTGGTTGCCGTATTCTGCCGACAATGTGCTTGCACGGAAAATAAGGTTTCCTATGGTAGAAATGGCATAAAAAGAACATTAGTCGCCGTCATCAGGGGATGTCACGACTCGACTCATAAGTAGACTGCGGTGTGTCGCGTCGAAGAGATTCTTTTTCATGGATCCTGTTCTGTCGTGGCCGAGGGAAGACACGAACGCAGACAGCCAGGGCAGGAACGAAAGTGGTCTTTATTCACAGGCGCCTCTTCTTATATAGCGCTTATCAAGACTGCTCTAGGTTTCGGTCATGCGCCAGGACTGATAGCAGATATCACATTTTTCCCTCCTCAGTGAAACAAAGGTCATATTAATTTCTACTTTGCTTCTTCCTGTAGTTTTCTGCAGTCCATCTCTCGGAAGTGTTTCGCACACGGGTGCTTTGTCGCAGTAATGGCACTGATGACTATGGTCATCTGCTGTAGTCATCTGCTATAGTCATCTGCTGCGAGGCCGGAACCGGCCTTGTTAAGCTCAGGATTATCTCCTCCGGCAACCGTTGGCGGCTCTTGTGACGGTCTAGGTTGTAAGGCCTTTTGTGTCTGCTCGTTGTCGAACGTCCTTGGCTTTTCTTGGAGAAGGTTGGAGAATACTTTTGGAGAAGGTTGGCTTTGCACTTCGCTTCCGCTCCTTAAAAATGTGGAAAAGACCTCTTGAGAAGACAGTTTTTGAAAAAGACTTCCGGAACTTTTGAGCCTTCTAGACCGATCTCCCCATCATCGACCTGACAGGTTATCGATGTCGCATTATGGGTGGCTTCTGTCCACACATTAGTTTATCTTTGCCGCATGTGAGCGACATCAGTGAGCTGTGCTCGACCTTGAAATCTAATCATGAATGGGACTAGGGGCTAACAACTTGTTCGAATGTGGGTTCTTGCGGCTCACCTCGTGTGGTCTTCACGTACAGTGAATCAACTACGGAGAAGGATTCTGAGGATGTTCTTTGTTTATTACGTAGTTCTGTGTCTCGTCTCAGACGTTCCGCCATGTACCTTGCATAACTGTTTCAGAAGCGTCAGTGTAATTCGGGGCAGCTGCTTGAAAACATCAGCAGGTGTCCGCGGAGTCATCGGGCGAGGTGTGTTTTTCGTATTATTAGAAGCAGTCTTGTAAGTAGTATAGCATCAGCAGCAGTACCTGTAATAGCAAGCAAAGCACTAATTGTGATAGAAACAGTCTAGTACGAGAGTGGAGAACTGAGCAGCGACAGTGTTGAGTAGGTCTGGAAGTGTTATCAGATTTGTAGGGACAGCAATAGCACTACAGAGAATTCGCGGCAGCACTACTATTCGAAGTAGTAGGTTAGCAGCAGTACCTACCGCCTTCATGAAGTCGTCGTAGTTGGCCACCGGGCCTAATATGAGCCCTGGGAAGTATAAGAGGTAGGCGATGGCACGCAGGCCCGTCTGGAAGACTGCTCGCGGCTGGCCACCAGGCGAACGATCAAGGATTTCCGCTGTCACGCTCACGCAGCGGAGGACGAAGTGCACGGACGCCTCGTATGACCACGTGCTGCCAATCACGTTCGGAGAGGACTTCGTGCAAGGGTTGCATAGACAGGGACGTCACGCAGAGTTGGGACCAATACTCATCGTTATTCCGGTTACGTACTGTCGGGGGACAAAAGCATCAGAGTCGCGTCGTCGCAAACCAAACCTGATTGCTCTATGATTAGCCGCGGGCTGTCGACTATACTGGTCGAGGTGAAATTCGGCCTCACGTGCAATGATATGTGTTAGTGATAGCAGGTGATCGCTAAAAATCATGGCATCTATTAGCCAAAATGGCTTGTCGCGCGTCTTGGAGAATTTTCTCCTCCATAGTACACTTGAGGTCCCATATTTCACGAGTTCTTGCCAGCTGTGATAAACCTAGCCCAACAAAGTTTCTTAAAGAGATGATGAGGACATAAGGAAGTCGGCCTGTATTGAGGGATTACCGCGTTCTGATGTAAACGAAGTCACTTTCACTGAAAATGAATATTATAAAAAAAACAGATGAGAAAATGGATTGTCGTTTTGTCTGTCACGACAGATGTCGCTGCAGTATTAAGTAGTTTGCTCTAGTACTATAGTGTTTGTTGCAGTATTTTGCTGGAGCTCTGTCGGTACGACATTGGGCAGCAGAATACTACCCAAATGTCTGTTGTATCTACAATTTCTGTTATTACTGCAAATTATTTAGGAAACGAAGTTTTCAGCAGTTTTTTCGACTGGGCGCAACTTTAACAATCCAGACAAGGCCATAATAAAATAAATGTATGATCTCTGCCAGTCATTTTCACAAGCAAACACCATATATTTTACGTTTTTTTCGGATGTGGATCTCTGCGCTTTTGTCACAAAGCCTTTCACTTGTAAGTAGTCACCATTGAGGGCTTTCCATTACTAATTTAGCGAGTTCAATTCAGGGACTACGAAAAAGTGCTCAATATTAAAATCGTATTTTCTCAGCAATAAATGCGCATTTTGCTGCCGACGAAGCGTGGACATTGGTGCAAAGAGCCGTGCGATCGAAAAAAAAATTGTATGCCGTGCTATCATTAACCCTTTCAGACAGATAAGAGTAACCCGCGGATTTATAACAGAAATTAGCGCTGACCAGTCGATACAATTGAAAGACCTGTGCAAAAAATGTCACAAAAGTTTTCTCGATTTTGTCACGATAGATTTTTCTGTCTTCTTGTATTTTTCGGTAGTACTGTGGTTTTTCTCTGTAGTACTTTTCTCTGTAGTACGTTTCTGGCTTTGAGAAAATATATCACACTTGGAATTGCTTTTTCATCCTTTTTCGTTGTTGCGTCGAGTGGAAAGGTGCAAGTTTTATAAAGCTTTGTCCACAATTTTCTCAACAGAACATTTTTAGAAGTTCATGCGCTTTTTTCTCGGTAACTATATGGCGTACGCAAACAAAACTTTTTCATAGATGCTAATTAATTCCATCAAGATCACTGGCACCGTAATCAATATAATATGTGTATTTTGCATTTTTTACTAACGAAGCCAACCACGGGTGTCCATTTTATTGACGCGGCAAAGAAAAAGAACGTAATAAATCTCGTTTTTGTTAGAAGTGCATAATTTTGGCATCAGTTGTGTAAAGCTTTAATTGCTGCCCTTGTAGAGAATTTCTGCACTCTTCTGATAGCAGATTTAGAGAAATAGGTACATTAGTACGGAATAATAAAAACAAAATTTTTAAACGCTAAACAAAATTTTTATCTAATGATGAGCTCTAACGCAACCTTTGTCTACTGTGAAGATTTGCAAATTTTATAATTATAGCTTTTATTATAACTGCTAGACAGCGAAAGGTTGAAAACAATTTTCAAAGTTGCTTCCCACCTTAACTGGCAGCTCCTACGGTGAGCAGGTTGTGATTACTTCACAGAGTCACGTGGCCTAGGTGGCCCACTGCCATCTAGGTTGCTTCTCTGCGTATTTTTCATGCAGAAACGGCCGCACAGGTGTTTTCTTATTTCGTTCGTATCTGCACTGAGCAGGTTTTACCATATTCAGGAAACCTACAGTCTTCAAACGATGAACTTATTTATTGGAGCTGGGGACAAAGGATCATCATTATCAGTAACTTTATTTTCACGCTGTGGGATTATCACGCCTGCATTAGACGCCACTCAGGATCGGCAAGGGTGTACATTTTTTTTTTCTGGCTGCCAACGAGAAAAGAAAATGCACGAACTTGCTGAAAAAAAGCTTTCTTTTTCAGCCCCAGAGTGGGAAGTTTAAGACAACGCTGAAGCGCTAAATATCCACGAAGTGCGGAGAGCCTTCTTCATTTTTTTCACACTTTTATGTCTTTAGGGTTCAGTTAAGGGTTGTCCTAAAGCAAAGAGACGTGTTCCCAAGATGTTTGATCAAGGCTGTCCTTATGGAAGAATACTGTGAATACAGGATTTAAACAGTAGCAGTATACCATGACCGCAAAGGAAATGAAGCTGATGGTCGCGTACGTACTCACCAATAAATGGGGCTTGAGCGGTATATCTATGCTCGCATCGGCCACCAGCGCGAACCCAACAGCGTAGACCACTGACCTGCGCCGTAGGGACACGGCGAGGCATCACGCTGCCAGTATGATGATCCCTTTACCCATACGTCCCTTGGGAAGCACATGGTCGCGAAGAGAAGCGAGTAGAAAGCATAAAACGGCTGCAGTAACTGCGTGGGAACACCAACGAACGCTGTAGCAAGATCAAGGAAGCATGAAACGGAAAGCGAAAGTCTTGCGCGAAAAGTGGCACGGAGGGCTTCTTACCCGTGGCGCAAGCACTGCTATCAGCTGTGCAAGGGCAGCGTGAGCCAGCAGCCAAAACCTCATTGCCCAGACGAGACTCACAATGGCTTCCCATTCGGAGTCGGCGTGATCCTGAAAGTAATCAGTCGCTTTCATTAGCATATGCACAAGTTCTCTTGAAAAGAGGGGCTTGCAATATCGACTCATAAAAAGCAAGATTTTCAGAGTCAATGCTGAAAAACTGTCGTAGAGAGATTTTCGAAGAGTAAGAAGGGCCGATATGAAAAACGCGATGTTACGCGTCGTATCACGTGCTTAATAGGAGACTATATTAACGAGTGGGCAGGTAGATGAATTCCTGAAACACACAAAGTGAACAAGCGAATTGAAAGCCTCATGGTTCTTGCCAACGCTTAAACACGAGCAATGGTATTCATCTTGGCCAGACGAATGCAAGTCCTCGTGTCAAAACTGTTATCAAGCGCCCTAGCTGAGCCTTTCCCTTCCCTTATTCACCTGTGTGTACGCTTTACTAGGGTTTTATTAACACTAACGTTTATGACTACGGATTCAGCCTCAGCATAATCCCTACTTTTGGCTGATTCACAACCATGCAAGAATCAGGAAGATGCAGGCAGGTATCCAAGGAGGGGAAAGGGGGGACAAAGCCCTTTCTCCCCATTCCCCAAATATCAGCTGACCTCCTCTCTCAATCTTCCTAGAAGTGTCTCGATGAGCATGCAGAGCCCCCTCTCAGAAAAAAAAGTTTTGGCTACATGCCTGGGTGGAGGGTATATTGCAGTAGAGATTCCTGAAGCGGGTAGGATCGTACTGTGCACATGCTATAAGCAGCCAGGTTTTGTCAAACTTTATGCATGGTTTGAAAAATATTGCGTTTACTGCCTGAAATTTTCTTTGGCTTTTTTTTGTTAATGTTCACAAATTGCGCGAATGTTCTCTACAAGCCGGATCTGACCAAATAACCTTCGATCATGGGTTCATCGAGTGGAAACCATCAGCAGGACACCTTTGAGAAATTATTGATTAATACCAGAGATTTCGCCCCGCTGGTCACATTCCGTGACATTGCACAGGTCTATTCTCTCACCCAAAGAACGTATCAAGCAGGAAATGAATCCCTGACCAAAGTACAAGGAGGTATATGACGCCAGCTACAGAAGGGAGTCTATGCTCATCCAAGACGACTGCATTTAAATATCCTCATGCAATATGCCCCACACTGTCTTAACTTCGGAGAGTACACCATTTCCCACCCTATGGTTTGGGCCTGCCCCTTTAACCCACCGCTAATACCATTTCCACACCCTACAGAAGAGCAGTGGGATAGTTAAATGTCCAGCTCAGACCCGGGCCAGCAATGGGAACTGGCCCAGAGGACTCAGAGGACGGCAACAACTAATGAGGCACTGAACTGAAAACTCCAACCACAAAGCAAAATTTCAATACCCTCTCTGAATAAAGGTTAATCCTCCTCGCCTTCATTAATGGCTCATTTCGCTAATGAAACACCGTCTTCATGGGGCAATCTCCTGCAGCCCCTGCTCACCATCTTGGGAGAAAATTCAGCTCCATCTCCCGCTCGTGTAACGCTTGAAGCGGCCCGTAATTGAACCAAAGATAGCTAAACTAGCAGCATTCAGCCCGAATCCCAATCATAGGTTGCTACCATCCATGTGGCAGGTCGGAAAGAGAATGCCTTTGGGACCAGGCGTGGCTTCTAATTCTTCCCGGATTTCTCGCAGAATACTCTTACTGACAGTTTGTCGCGCAGGGGGAGGTATACTAGTCTTTTCATTTTACAGAGGCCGCTTTAGTATTATTGCGTAGTTGTTCCTAGGTTCAAAAAAAGCGCGGATGCTAGCATTCACAATTACCAGCAGTGCACTGCGCAAAGAAAGATATAAATAGACGCGTTCATTTTGTGAGCACAAAATACTTTTGACAGCCAAATCAGAAGAGCCGTTCGTTATGTCATTATGTGAGAGCATTTATTACGCAAGTAAGATAGTAGATTTCTCGCATTACATTTACCTTACAAGGTGGTTTTTCTGCGAGTCATCTGAAGACTTTAAGCATTTTTTTTTACTGTCATTAGTCAATGATAACTGAGAAATTGCATTATTCGTGAATTAAGAAATCCTCAATCACCGCGAGCCTATGCTCACAGAAAGGGTATTTAGAAGAATGCTCTTTAGCCGCTAGGTGCTTTATTTTAGAGTATTTGTGGCGTCCTGAACCTCACAAAACACTCCTTTTAAGCGAAAAAAAATTGGTACCTCACACACACGCTTTCTACGGGTTTCTTTCTTTATAAGTGCACCAACCTTATAACACGCTTTTCTCACATGACACTGAGTGAATGAAAGCGAGGATATCTATGTTGATTCGAGAATGCGACATGGCCGAATCCAAAATTCAGTATCCTGATCCAACGATACCAAGCACTGTGCACATGCCTCATCACAAAGTAGGGTGCGCACCAAGTTTTGTGTATTTCGTTAATAAGGGTGTGACGTTTGACTGATGCTTACCCTTTGCCTGCAGTTGTGCACACGGCAAAGTCATCTGGCTTCTTTGAACCGTGCGCAGATAATTTCGGTTGTTGTGAGAAGGAAACGTATGCTCCGCTTCATTATACAATAGCAGGGCTCAGAACAGTCTGCTCCATGAACCACGTACAAAGCGCATCTACAAGGTGTCCAAGGTAACGTGAGTTGAACGATCAAAAAGTGGCCTATACTTGAAGGAATTAAACCGGAATGCTTTCTTTACTTGTTCTCCAAACCAAGTACTAACACATTGTGTTTCATAATATAATCTTAATAATAAGATCGATTTCGAAGAATCTCTTATATAGAAATGAAAGTTTACAATGTACTCTTTCACAAGAGCATATTACTATTCAATAATGTATCATTGTCTGAAACATATCTTTTGCCATCGGTGCCCTCTTGACTGCATGCCATGTTAGACCTGGCATGGCTGGTCAACCTCACCTTGATCTGTTAGTTTGTGGCTTAGCCTCCTTGAACATTCTATTGCTTTCCAACACGAAGAAAGAATCTGACGGGGAGTTCACCAAAGCACAGCGCCGTCGGTTTAATCAAGAGCCGCGCATATTGTTAGAGCACGGCGTGAGAAGACCAGTACACCCGTAGCTAAGTTTATCATATCTGGTGGAGAGCCCGTCTTCAAGTTATGCGCTCCTTCAAAACAAGATACTGCGAAATCTCACTCAGACATAGCGTCTTTCAATGTCAATATTTATGAAAGGTTTAGTCGCAGAATGAAAACTCACGGAACGTTCCTCGCAAAATTATTCTGCAACCAGTTTATTTATTTATTTATTTGTTTGTTTATTTATTTATTTATTTATTTATTTATTGTGCCCTCAGGCCCAAAGGCAATGCAGAGGGGAGTAGGTTGATTAGGATAAACAACAATGAAATAGAATGCAGTGAAAATAGATATTACAAAATAAATTTCCTACAGAATAAAACAAATAACAACAACCAGAAAACGTAAATAGTATAAAAACAATGTATACAATACAGTGGAAGCAGATATAAAACACAATCGACTTTCGTCAGAATAAACAATATTATCTACAGCGTCATGAAAGATTTTATTCTTTCTCTCAAAACTGCCCTGCTTAAAGAAATCCCACGTCAGCGAGAGTTTACCTCGTTTCTACACGACGCTGGAGAAAGCGTATAAAATCGTTCCAATCCACTTGGTCCAGTGAACGAGACGGAGACATCGGCAGCAGACATTTCCATTCATTGTGACACAGGCTATCTCTGAAATAACATTCGAAAATGCTTCGTTGTGGGAAAAAGAAAAATGATGAGGCGTGTAAGGAAACACCAGGCCCTGCCCAAGTATTTGATTTGATTTATGGCGGTTTAACATCCCAAATCGACTCAGGCTATGAGGGACGCCGTAGTGAAGGGCTCCGGAATTTTCGACCACCTTGGGTTCTTTAACGTGAACTGACCTCGCACAGTATAAGGGCACAGCATATGGGCCTCTGGAGTTTTGCCTCTATCGAAATTCGACCGCCGCGGCCGGCCTGCCCGGGTATCGAAATGAAATAGCCTATCGCTCACAAATAACTCTGAAGCCGCCGCGGTGGCTGAGTGGTTATGGCGCTCGGCTCCTTGCCCAAAACACGCGGGTTCGATCCCGGCAGCGGCGGTCGATTTTCGATGGAGGCGAAATTCTAGAGGCCCGTGTACTGTGCGATGTAAGTGCACGTTAAAGAACCCCAGGTGGTCGAAATTCCCGGAGCCCTTCACACCGGCGTCTCTCATAGCCTGAGTCGCTTTGGGACGTTAAACCCCCATAAACCATAAACCATAAACAAATAACTCTGCTCGCTGCTTTCCGTGCAGCATGCCCCAGGGAGCTCCTCTGAAAGAGGGTCATCCTCATACTTGGTAATTTCTCTACAGCCCTTTCTGGTCCTCTTAACGCTGCAGCTGTTGCGATGAACTGGCGAAAAAGGAAACAAAACAGTTTATTCTTATAGCGCGAATGCCCGCTCGGTCGCTCACAATAAAAGCGCATCTGTGATGGGGTGCGAGGAATCGTTTAACCGAAGAATCCGCTCCTGGAAGCTGTCCAGTTCCTCTAGGCTCAGAAATTTAGCTAGCCGTGCGTCAAGAAACAGCTGCTTAGTGTAAAACGCAGGTAGCACTAAATGAACACAGAGCGTAGTTGCGTATCTGCCAGTATAAAGGTATGTCGACTTCAAAGTTAGATCCGGAAGACACGGGAATTCTCTTGCGGAACTAGGCGCAAGGAAACCAGACTTTATCAAAAGATTTCGAATCAGCTTTCCTGCGCTAGAAGCAATTAGCTAGCAGTCTTCGAATTAGCTTTACTATATAACACAAGGAAAGGCAAAAGAGGGCTTCTGAAGGACCAAGCAGTATAAGGCAGGCACGATGAAGGAAATGATTGATTTACTGGCTGAAAATGCTAGAACGTCTGATGGAGTGCAGCCGGACGGCGCGTGACGCCGGCACGATGAGCGAGCTCTATTCGGCTGCACTTCGGCGTCATCAACTTCGGCCGCTGGTGCTGCCCCTGCTGCGTAAGGCCGCTGCTGCTGCTACACCTCGTTATCACATATATCACGGAAGCGAACATTCTACGATAAGAAGCAGCATAGATAAGCTTTTTTTAATTTGCGGGGATTATTATTTACAAATTATTAGCGTTATTATTTTATGGCTGACCGGTAATCGGCAAAAGTGCGGGAAAAAAAACCGCATGCCGCCAGTGGGATCCGAAACCACGACCTCCGAAAGTTTGCGTACGCTCCTCTACCAACTGACCCATGGCGACGACTGTCCAATCTTCCGATTTCGGGGGCATTTATATGTAGTGTAACCGAGCCTTCAGTGTGTTCACCAGCACCAGCCTCGCCCATAGCGACGGACGAGGTACGTTCTGTATTATCGCGAGTGCCACGTAGGCACGTGATCAAACGGTGAGGGCGGAAGCTGTTGAGAAACCCCCTTATTGCTACCTATACGGCATCAAGAGTCCTAGATTCGAGGCCCTCGTTAAGCTACAGGGCAGACAAGGGAAGGGAAAAAAAGGTTAATAAGGTCTTCATAGTTATCATCTGGAACGAGTGGTCTTAAGGCACCGATAAACGCTTCGGAACGAAAAATTAGTGGTTTTTGAGGACTCGCCGAGGTGGCTCAGTGTTTACGGCGCTCGGATACTGAACCGGTGTTCCGGGGTTTGAACCCGATCGCGGCGTCCGCGTTCCGATGCAGGCGAAACGCAAAAGACGCTCCCTGCGCTGTGCGATGTCAGTGCGCGTTTATGATCCCCAGGTGGCCGAAGTTATTCCGGAGGGCACCACTACGTCACGTCTTTCTTCCTTTCTTCTCTCACTCCCTCCTTTATCCCTTCGCTTCCGGCATGGTTCAGATGTCCACTGAGAAGTGAGGCAGGTACGACGCTTCTCATTTAATGATTGTCAATCATTAGCCAGTTGTGCTCTGCCTTCGAGGAAACAGAGAAATGTCAATCAACTATATAAAGCACGCGGTTCTTTTTCAGTCAGCCTAAAAACTACGTGAGTCCAGCTGTCGGCAGAATGTTTGCTATCCAAAGAGCTGGATCTTCAGAAGTGAAGAGTTTGTCGACTTTGGCACCTCCTCGAGATCTCTTCCGACTCGCACAAGTGCCGCACACCGAATAACAGAACCGGGAAAGTCATTTTCACCAGAAGTTACATGACAGAGGGCGCAAAGAAAGGTGCCGGTTACATGGGGCAACATGTAACTGTATAGCTGCGCCAGAAAATACTCCAAGACAAAGTGTAGAAACATTCCACAACGGAGATTGGCGTTCCGGCACGCTGACATCCATCGTTTACTGCGAAGACGGCACACACATGCAGGCTTTAGCTGCTTCAGCTGTTTCAGTGAATATTCTCAAACCCAAACCCTTATATTGGTCACATTCAGTGTGAGAAGCTGTACTACTGAGATTGTACAGAGAGGTAATATAGCATACTGTAGGAACCTATCATTGTGAGACAGCATCAGTTAGTCCTTCCAAGACCCAAAGCAGCAGTTCTCTTGCCGTTAGGGCGATTGACGATCTACAGCAATGTTTAACAAATGAGGTCATTGGCTTACTCGCTGGTTTTAGACATACGCAGGTTTCACATTCGCAAAGAACGTTTGTCACACTGCAGCTGCACCGTATTGTTCACGTGAAATGGAAAGGAGCAATTCTATAAACAGTGGGAAGATAGCTAAAAATTAAATTCGTACTGAGGACTATTACACTTCGTGGCATTAGATTCTAGTTCCTACAAGTTGAAACACGGCAGCGAAAGTAGCCGGCATCTAGATGAACGATACATTCCACGTACGGCACAATCCTCGTTACACACTTGTATAACACGTGTCCAAAACCCAGTAGAAAGGAATGCCGAGCATGACGACGCAGTTATTTCGGGACATCGAAGAGTCCAGCAATGGAACGTAAGACATCCATATGATGCTTATAAAACAGACTTGGGTAAATTCGGTGTGCCCTCAGAGTAAGCATTTAGAGCGTGCGTCCGAAAAACTGCTTAATCAAATGAAAATAGCACTGTCAAACTGCAGAGCAGAAATAGCAACCACCCTAACTGTGCCGTCGATCCCAACTACGAAAGCCATTTCAAAACCGAATGCTAAACATGCTGAAGTGATTCCCAACGTTTCTTCACAGCAGTTCATGCAAAATTTTCTACAACGAAAAGTCGTTCCGTTCAGAAGCAGACATTTCGTAGACGTTACCACATTAGGAAATGGAAAAAAATTTACGAAAATTGCTAATTTTCGGTAGGGACCACATCACATCCTTTGTTGCTGGGCCAATGTACAGAACACGTCATGTAAAAAACGAGCACTTCTCATCCGGATTCATCTTGGTTCCCTTGGGGCAAATGAAGACGTGAGCGAAAGATCTGGAATTCTGTACCAACTTGTTGCAGTCCGCCACAAACGGGTAGTGGCCAGAGGGGTTCGCACACGTTAAGTAGCACACCGTCATAAAGACCTTCTCGGCCGGTAGGTCCTCGTCTAGCGGCAAAGGCTCTCTTTCTTCAAGAAGGTACGAGTGTTTGAGGGCAGAGTACGTGATATCCAGCGCTGGTATCTCCGGAAAGACACTACTGTTTTCCATGCCGTTGTTGCAGGTAGCCTTCACCTGAAACTTGACATATGTCGAGTCGGCCAAAATGGAATTCACCCCAGTTCCATTTGACGTCCACTTCAGAACTTCTGCGTCTATCGCGCGCACCAGCTGCGTCGCCATCAGGAACAGGAGGCCGCCGTAGATCATAGCTTTTTTCCCATTCCTGTTATACGCAGGCGGCGTGGCGGCGGCTATTGCCAGTTCTACGCTCTTTACGACGTAGTTGTAGCCGATGTAGTCTGGCAGGTTGTTCCATCGCAGTCTGAAAGCTTCCAGGTACTCGCGGGTCCCCTTTTATCTTGTTGCGGCCGTGCTCGCCAAGATCCAGTACTGGAATAAAGAATGCCTTTCCCGGGAAGTTGGCGTAGATCCTCTCAAGTTCGTTCCTGTCTAGGACAGCTGCCGGTGGCCAAAGCGCGTTCTTCACCGCGGCAAGCTTTGTGAACACACGAACATTGCTTTCCTTGTCCATCCACTTAGAACTGTCGATCTTTTTGACGGCCGCCGTGACAAGGGTATCGAAACCTATATCGATGGTGCTTTTGCCTTGCCCGGTAAAGAGGGAGTGATAGCTGAGGGCGAGGACGAGAACCTTATACCAGACTTCCTCACGGTGAGCACAGTAGGCTGGTAAGTACGTTATCGCTGTCCTTTTGCTGCCATTATGGATCTTGAGGCACTCGTAGCCTGCGAAGAGGGAGTGGTGTTCACAAAAAGCCAAATCATATGAATGTTCAGCTGTCTCACGTTGTACTTCGCCAAAAGCCCGCCGACAGTTATAATGAGCGACTAGTCGCTGACGGCAAGGTAGTCTTGAGGAGTAAGCTTCGGTTCAAGAGAAAGTCCGCGCTGAAAACCGTCCACCCAAAACGCTGGCCGAAGCGGTCGGTACATGCTGGCTAATTTCGCTGAACGGGAACAGCGCAGGCTGCATTTTTGCCGACCTCATAACCGAGTCAATGGCTTCCAGGATGTCTCCCTCCACGTCCCGCACATTTTCCACGTCCGTCACGTTAATACTCGGCCGTGTGGTGGCGTCTGGATAGAGGTGAACGAGAAACAGCTCCCAGTATTTTACGTAGCTCAGTTTGATGTTTTGGAGCTGCTTCCGCACTATTGGCATGTACAACCCTGGACTCACGAGTATGCGCTGCTGCCCGGACGGTGCAGGATCCAGGACGCTGACTGATACCCCGGGGCGGTGACTGCCACTTGTAAGCGAGGTAGACAATTAAGCCAAACGGCTTGTACAGCTGCGCAGGAGGCTCAGGCGAGGTCAGCTTGTGGCTCTTGAGGAAATGAAGGAACGGAGCGAGTTGCGAAGCGCCCGGCTTGTAGCCAGTGCTGCACATATCGTACATGACCAGCGGTTTTTCTCCTGCAGGAATCTTGAGCGCTCCTTGTAGCAGGATGTCCCTGAAGTGTTTGTACCAGGAAAACCGCAGGTTCTCCAAGACCGACGCACCTGCTCGCTGTGGTCTGATGAAGTGTGCCATGCGGAGCAGACGTAGGCGCTAAAGTTCTCGGAAGGTTCGCGATTCGGGTCGAGGTATTTGTTGAGCAGCGTCGTGTGCCGAACGCAGTCTTCGGTCAGACAGAACTTGCGGGCGCTAGTTAATCGTTTACCAAGGCCAGGATGATTAGGTAACAGACGACAGCGAGGCACGTGGCTCCAGCGCAAGAGATAATGGTTCTTCTGGTGGTCCTGGTAAAGGCCCGTCCTTTGATCGCAGACTGCGGTGATCTCGCCTGCAAGAAGAAATGGGTGTAAACGTTTTATTGCTGAACATATACATCTCTGCCCGCTTGCGACTCGTTCGCACGCTATAACAGGTTGGGGTTTGTCCGATATGTTGTCCGATTTGTCCGATATGAATGAATGGATTAACTCTTTAGTTAGAAAGAGAGGATCGAGGTCTTTTGCTGGGGCATTCGATTAATAATGAAGGCAGAAATAGCGGACCAGATAAAAGCATGAGGGTCAACGTCTTGGGTTGTAGAGTCAAACTGCACACTGATTTGTAGAGGCCACTTAGCATATTTTCCAACACCTTCCCAGACGCCGCTAGCTGCGGCTGTGGTTGATGCCCGGAATTCCTCGCCATCGGTGGGAAAACCATGCTTGGCGACGAGTTGTCGCTTCTTGTGTAGAGGTCCAAGAAATGCCTAACTAGGGGGTAGTGATGAGCACAGCATACACAGATCTGCACTGTGGGCTATTCTTGACAACGTCATTATTACGAAAAGGTTTTAGCATACAAGCTCAGAACGTTTCGTTTCATATACCTTTTACAGACGTACAGTCTAGGTCAAAATTCTTAAGGCCACAGCGTTCAGCTAAGGCGAAATGAATGTTCCAATATTTCTCCGTGTAGCGGATACTTCAAAACACAATTCAAGGAAGGAGCATCTCTGCCGCAAGAAGCAACCTTCTGCTAGCATTTCAGGGTCATTCGGTGTATAATAGTGCCGCAATGGCTCTGTTAAGCGGCTCAAGCGAAAAGCATTAGTCCTTAACACCTTTGTCCATGACTGTACATGCTCTTAAATGTGGGAACTTTTGAAATGAATAGCTCCCGCACGCTTTCCTGTTGTCTAAATTTTTACACTCCTTCTTTTAGAGATATCAAACGTGCTGTAGGAGCTTTTCGGTATAATGTAAGTTTCACGAAATGCGGTTGAATATTGCAACATTCCAAACACAGATATATTTAGTATCCAATTTTACCAGGTTAAAATTACCTTCCATAAAAATATGACTTATTATTATGTTAGCGTCAAGAGCTCGAATCCTAGATGCAGCAAAAAATTTGCAGCAACACATCAAGTTTTAAATGGCTTGGAAGGGGAGAATGCGGCATACGTGGTAATTAACTGGTTACACAACTGTTATGGTTGCTTTTTAGCTAAGGAAACAGTAACTGTGTCACATCTTGGAGGACACCTCAACCCGCCATGAGGCAAATACGGAGACAGTGAATGGAGAAACAGAGAAAGAGACAGCATAGTCGAGGTTTAGCAATTGCAAACATTATTGCCGAAATGAGCAGGCTATAGTCTTCGCTCTGGGCTTGTGACTTCCTTGGTCCAGTAGGATATGAGACTGAGTTGTTCACCGCGCCTTATCCACTAGCTTGAGTTAAGCCCCCCTGGTTAGGCTAGGTATAGCCGTGGCCGCCAACTGCTCTTGGATGGTAGTGCGGGTGGTAACTCGGTGCCGTCGCACACGCAACTCCTTCTGGTGCAGTGTGTTGAGCGCCGTGAAGTGGTAGCAGTTTAATTCATACTGCGTTCGGTTCATCCTGGTCAGTATAATGTGGTGAGGAAGTTTCTAGTTGCCGAAAAAGTACTGCTTATGTTCTAAGCCTGGGTGAGAAGGTAGGCGGGTTCTCATGTTCAGTTTCCGGTTGTGTAAAATCTCAGAGCACTTTTGTGGACGCCGTTCATCTTGCGAGGGGCGCCTGGGGAGAATGTGTGAATAAATTTGGTTTTTGGGGAAAGGAAATTGAGCAGTGTCTGCCCCACATCTCGGCGACACCTGAACCGCGCCGTAAGCGAAGAGATAAAGGAGGGACTGAAAGAAGAAATGAAGAAAGAGGTGCCGTTGTGGAGGTCTCCGCAATAATTTAGACCAGCTGGGGATCTTTATCGTGCACTGACAACGCACAGCACACGGGCGCCTTTGCGTTTTGCCTCCATCGAAACGCAGTCGCCGCGGTCGGGTTCGAACCCGGGTACTCCGTATTAGTAGCCGAGCGCATAACCACTGAGCCACCGCGGCGGGTAGAGCGTGTTCTCAGGCAGCGCCGTTGGCCGCTATTATCCCGGCCAAGGGCTCGTTCCCGACGCCCCAGACGAGGTAGATGCCTGGGCGCTCCCCACGCTCCTCAGAATGTTGTATGCGCAGGCAGAGATCCTACCTCACAGAAGGTTTTTGTACGTCGCCTGATAGCCTAAATAGGACGCCTCGTTCTTTGCAGGTGGACGTGGCCAGAACAATGCACGCCTCTTTAGCCCGCGCGTGCCGTTCGTGGCGGCTGACGTAAACTCCAGAATACCGCTTGAGCAGGCCATGTAATGTGAAGACAAGACAATCTCTGGTCCCGAAGAGTAACGGGGTGGGTTCTAAGAGAAGGCAAGCGTAACAGGGGTCGGCAGAAAGTGAGATGTGCGAACGAGATTACGAATTTCGCGCGCATACGGTGGGAGCTGCTGGCAAAGGACAGGGTTATCTGGAGAGATTTAGGAGAGGCCTTTGCCCTTCACTGTGCGTAGTAATGCTGATTATGATGATGATGATGATGCATACACAGCTGCACCAACTGCACAGTAGCCGACGGCTCAATGTATTGTGTGTTGTCAATGAGAGAAAGGGAGCAACTCTGACTCGGGAATAAAATCTACAAAGCGTCGCAGAATGCTGGTTTCTAATGAATGAAAGACCCGCCGCGCTGGCACAGTGTTTAGGCCGCTCGGCTACTGATCCGGAGTTCCCGTGTTCGAACCCGACCGCGGCGGCTGCGTTTTTATGGAGCCAAACGCGAAGGCGTCCGTGTGCTGTGCGATGTCAGAGCACGTTAAAGATCCCCAGGTGGTCGAAATTATTCCGGAACCCTCCACTACAGCATCTCTTTCTTCCTTTCTTCGTTCATTCCCTCCTTTATCTCTTTCCTTATGGCGCTTTCCAGGTGTCCAGCGATATATGGGACCGATATGCGCTATTTCCTTCCCCAAAAACCAATTATTATTTTTATAAGGAATGAAAGGCCCTCCGCGTTGGTTCAGTGGTTAAGGTGCTCATCTACTCAGCCGGACTACACGGTTTCGCACCTCATCGCGGCGGCCTCATTTCGATGGAGGTGAACGCAAAGACACCAGTGTGCGGTGCAATGTTAGTGCACGTTAAAGACACCTGGTGGTCGAAATTATTAATCGGAGACCCCTAGTGCGGCATCTCTTTCTTCCTTTCTACTTTCAGTCATACTTTCCTCTCTTTTACTGCGTGGTTCAGGTGTCCACCGAGATATGCAACACTTAATGCGTCATTTCCGTTCGCAAAAACTAATTTTCATTTATATTCATGAATGTTACCCGCATTCATGACAACACAAATGGCATCGTAAGCAACCTATTCCGCGAGAGAAACGAGGAAATTAAAATGACGCTCACTAGACCACTCGCCATTTCCTCGAGGGCAGCAGCGGCGGACTTGTGCTTGGCAGTGCGCGGCGAGAGAGCGGACTTGTGGTCCTGGTCGTCGTTGCCGGCAGCGGCCTGCATGCCAGCATCAGCCGTCCTTAATCGCGCAGTACCGATTACTGAATGAACTGAAATTAATGAGCCTACACTCGTATTCCATTCCGTCGGCGATATTCGGCAGTTAACGGCAGTGCCTGCTCAAGCGTAGAAAAACAGCAACACACCGTCGAAATATAATCGAGCTAAGGCTTTACATTCTCATTTTGCCTGCACCCCGGTCATGTGTTCCTCAGACTCCACGGTCCGGGACACGAAATGCCGGATATCGCTTGAGCTAGTGAGTCTTGCCGAAAGAATCTGCAGGTACACATGAGGAGCGTTGAATGCAAGTGCACAAGAAATGCCTTGACACTGTAATGGACCATTAGCCCTGCATTACATCGACCCTATCACTCTCTTTTTTGTCCAGGCTTGGTTACAGAACGTAAACAACCTATCCTCCCAGAATTGTCAAAGTTTGTAGACAGCTGTTCACTTTAAGTCTTTTCAAGTTGAACCCGGTCTTGGATGGTTATTAACAACAGTTCCGAAGTGTGTTCACAAAAGCGATGCCATGAAGTGCGGACACGGTATTGGGTCTCCGCAACGATGATGATGATGAATTTTTATGGCGCAAAGGCAACTTTGGGCAGAGAACGCCATGACACAGGGTAGTTTTTCATTTCACAAGATGGGGTCTGAGACCCATTCCCCAAGCATTTAACCCTATAAAAAAGCCGAGAACCAGACCAGGGGAAAGCTTGTACCCATTGTATCATCGCTGGGTACCTGGCGACACTGGGTATTAAACCTTGCGCTTCTCGCGTGCGAGGCGGATGCTCAAACCACTCGGCCACCGCTGCGCTTGGTCCACGGAACGACCCGCCTGACTACAAAAGTCTGGCCTCATGCTTAAAAGTTCCTGCACGAAATGAAAATACAATGTATTTTAACCGCCATGTGATTGTCCTCTCATTTAAAAATAACTTCGCAATCACTCAGGATGTGGCCGATGGCAGCGTTTCAAACACATCATAGTAATTAAGGCAATGGCAAAGGACAGAGCTCAGGATGTATCCCCGTTAGTTTGGTTGACTGTATAGTACACAAACGGTTTTTATTTGCAGGCCCTACATTAGTATCAACATGGCCTAGATCGAGAACCCACTGGTGATTCGTCTGCCACTGTCACGTGCCTCGAGCGTTAATTACATTATAATGATTGCTGTCACAGAACAATATGATGGAATTGCGTGGTGTGATGGAGAATAAGTGAGAGAGAGGGGTTTTAGACCCGTTTGACTGCTTCTGTCGCACATCGCTCAAGCGTAAATCTGTGCTATCGGTAAAATTCGCTCTACCACTGCTGTTTGACGAGATCGGTCACGTAGCTGGCCAGCAGGACGAGATTTACTGGTATCTTCTAGAGTCGGATGCAACTTAAGTCTGGAGCGAACCTCCACCCGATTGAGGACCACCGCACAGAATTCTTCCACGACAAAAAAGTAGTCCGTAGTCAAAGTCTTTTTGTTTCCCTACCTCAAGAAAAAACTAGCCGCAAGAAAAAAAATGTCATCTGCAGAATTTTGATACTGGGCTCGTTTATTGAAGTCAAACATTAAAACGACGATTTCATTTATTGTTGCGATTGGCTAGCGGAGTAATACAGTACGCCGCGGAGCGTGGCCCAACGTTAGCATCTGCTGTTTTTTTTTAAGTTGTATCCCAATATACATATAGCTAAACCTGTAAAACTACCAAAGGGTGCTGGTCAAAAAATTAGGAACAAGGGGCGCCTTTACCGTCGGCAACGGGGCTCGGCGGCCGCTCCTTCGGCCAGTGTCGCCTTCAGCGGCGCTTCTTCGTTAAACACTTGCTCTTGTGGTCGCTCCCTGGTTGTAGCATCGGATTCTGCCTGGATCTTGTCACCGACTGCTTCAGGGTTTTCCTTGCGCCTCGCGTTGGCCTCGGTGCCCGTGATAGACGTCGCAGGAAGTTCGCGAAGCGGAACGTCTACATTGGAGACCGCCTCCGTAGTCCGTCGGTTATGCTGCTTGGCCACGGACTGGATTCTTCGACTGCGCCTGGTTCGCGCCTTCGACAGCGACACCTGAGGGCATGCATGTTCATGTATTGAACCCTCCTTATTGATTACTATACAAGCTAAATGCAGGGCATCCACAGTACACCCCATCCTCACTTCCTATGGGTGCTAATGAGATGGAATGCAAAATGGGAACGATTCCAGGTAGCACAAGACAGTGGGCTCATGCTTGTAAAACTAGGGCTAGAGCTGTGGTAGACCGTCTAAAACCTACGACGGGCCCTGATGGCAAGGGGATGCAGGTTCAAAACAATGATGCCCTTTCCGATTCCGCAATTATGCCAATTGAATTTGATAATGGCTAGTCATGCCCAACGTCCAAAATTCTACCTACATCGGCCTTCTTTCGGCTTTATGAAGACAGACTAAGAGACAGATCCCAGTGGACTGCCGAGAGTGGGGCGTTCCGGCAAAACTCCCAAAACTGACCTCCGCTCCACTTGGGGTGATATATTAGTTTAACATAGAACCGACGAAGGATTCGTAATGTTGGGCCGATAGTGGCGCGAGTTGGCCAACCCAGATTGACTTCAACTGGGACCCTTTATCTGGTCTTACAAGCACCCAGAGACTACTTACTCTCTTTGTGGTTATTGGTATAAGTCTTGGTAACTGTGTGCGGCTATGTCAATAGGCTACTACATATCAATGAAGCATCGCAGCGGACATTCCCGTGGACCGCAGAGGGACTATTTTGAGCTCATGCGACAGCGATATCAGTCACCTCATGACACAGCACACCGAAGTAGTGGCAGAATAACAAGGACAAACTTAAAAGACTTCTTACGAAGACATGGGCCCCAGAACACGACAAACGAAGCAGTAGCACTGCCAATATGCCCGGCACACAATCGAGACGTCAAGTGCCTCTTTTAAGCCATCTGATTTCGTGTCACGGTGACATGCCCACGCCCGTCATGCTTCAGCATTTCTAGAGGAGCACTGTTCGCGAGAGCTACAGTTTTTATTGACAGTTGTCGTATTGATATGCAGGGCATAAGTTTCAGGAGCGGCCGGTGAGGCGAGAGAAATGCAGATATTGGTCAAACCGGGTACTTCTTGGCTTCCCGGTCCACCGCCGAGTTACATCAATCGACACTTCTCGTCATGCTTTAAATACCGACTTTATAGGCGAATAGAGCTCAGACTCGGAGTCGCAGATGACCCTCAGAAGAGGCCCACCAGCCAATTCATCGACTAATTCTAATGGTGTTGCGGTTAGTGTATTAATCCGTCATGATGATGGTTATGGATTTTTATGGCGCCAGGGAGTCTGTGGCCAGAGAACGCACAAGGTATGTTTCGATTTCTCAAGGTAGGGTCAAAAATCTATTTCCCGAGCATTTCACCCCTTACTAGCCGATAAACAGGCCTGGGGAATGCTTGTGCCCATTGTATAACCGTTGGTTACCCGGCGGCACTGAAGATCAAACCCCGCAACTCCCGCATGCGAGGCGGATGCTTAACCACTCGACAACCGCTGCGGTTCATTAAACCGTAATGAATCCTCTTGTTCCTGCCAGCCATCTGCAATGCCACGCTACCAGGTTTAAGGAACTGTGATACTAAAGTAGTCTCTCACTTCAGCGAGTTTTCTCTTTGACCAGATTGGACTATCTGTCCCGCTAGCTACCTATTTACCTACCTGCTAAGTTCAACGTGACTCACAGCGGCGTCAAAGCTACAAATCAACAACAATGGCTGTAAAGACCCATTGAGGGGCATTTGGTCCTTCGTTCTTTATTTGCATGCGACTAAATGGATTTATGAGGTTAGGCACGTAGGTTGCGAACGCTTACTGGCTAGAAAGAAACGGTCCAATACTCAAATTTAGATGGCGCAGCGCTATGACGTCGGAGAGAAAACACGACTTAGCTGAAGAGAAAATGCGCTTGATGAAATTAGGGTTACGTGACAGAATGACGATACATATTATATGGTTATTGATGCCAGGGATGTCCAATCCCGATGAAGAATTTTTGAAACAGCTACTGAAACTTCAGGTGGTCTCACTGCATGCCCACTGCAGGACTGAGGCCTCTCCCATATCTCTCCAATTAACCTGGTCCCATGTCAGCCGCGACGAACTTATCGCCGCAAGGTTTCTGTTCTCATCCACCTACCAAACTATCTGCCACCGCCTGCTATACTCCCATTCTCAGGTTACCTATTCCGTTAACGTTAACAACCATTGGTCATTTTGCCTTCGGATTAGAGGACCTGCCCACGAGCTTTTGCTCTTCTAGCTTTCCCATAAGATGTCACTGTTGCCTGGTGCACTTTGCACTTTTCCTGTCTCTTACCGTTCCACGTAGCATTTTTATTCCCTTAGCACGATGCGTTGTCCTCAATTCAAGTTCACCCCTTTTCGTTAGCCTCCTTGTTTATGACCTGCAGGTGAGAACCAGTAAAATACCGCTGTTATGCGCTTTTCGAGGTAACTGCATGGTAAGTCGACGTGGTAACTAGCCCGAAAAACAAGAAGAAATGACGGCTTTAAATTTCAGAGCACATAGTGCTGTGCGCAAACTCAGTAGATATCTAGAGCTGCGGCCAGGTTCCGCCACCTTCCCGGCAAAGAACAAAATTTGCAAAATGACCCTCCCTCGCCTACCTTCCAGACACCCAGACATGTCTGTAATCTATGCGCTTCCGCTCATTCCTACAGTGAGGCGGCTGCTCCTTGCGTCGGTTTCCTCTCTGTCCAACAGTTGACGCTGCTTGCGGAATCCGCGCCTCGGCTTGCTGGTTCGAATTATTGAATCCCAGTTGACCGCTGTTTTTCATTCATCACGGACGATCGACTTAAGTGCAGACTTTAAATTACTCGTGAAGAAACAAGACCGTGTCGTTCTGCCTTTCGAACCAAATTTGGGCGAGACTAAGAAAGCAGTTATCACTAGATATGTTTACCAAACCAGACACGCCGAGGAGTCAGACTGCGTATGAACTGTGATCAAAGGCAAGTATGTGTTGTTACCTGAGCAGCCACAGGAACAGCGACTACATCCGGTGCATTTGACAGCGGCACCACGTCAGCTGGGGAGCCTGCTGGCATTGCATCACTGAACTCAGGTCGCTTGCTACGCTCCCCAGCTGGTACCGGCACTGACGGCACAACTCCTGCTTCGGTGGCCAACGGCTTGTCGACGGGTGACCCAGCATCGGTTCCGTGGTTGGCGGCTGTGACGCTGGAGGCTGCAGTGGATGGCGCGGGGTCGGAGGAGCTTGTGGTACCAATCACCATGCGCGATGAGGATCCGTCTACCGCGGAGGTCACAGGAACGTGTACACTGCTCACACTCCGACGGGTCTTGTGGAGGCCTTTTTTGGTGTTCTTTAGCCTGCTGGGCTCCTTCGACATGGCTGTTGGTGTGCGCGCAAGAACGAAGTGTTAATGAAGGAGTCCTCATCCATCGCATGAACATTCGATTAACATTACAGTCATGTTCATTACGTTATGAGCCACAGCCGCGTTGAAGTTGCCAACAGAGCCGTTTAAGTAACGCCCGTTTCTTTTCTTATGGCTTCTCTCTGGCCTCATCATGACGAAATAAGGTAGCCGCCAATGGCGAGGGAAGGGGATCAAACCCGCGCTAACTGTGGCCGGCACTCAGAATTGTAGTATTGTAATGAGACCAGCGGTTTCCATGGGGACCATTGCCTATCACTGCACTGGAAAGCGAGGATACGCCTCCAGGCGTAAGTCGAGAGAACACGAAACAGATAGCTTGACTTGAAAAACATCGACAAGGCACCAGTTGCCTGCAGTTAATTTCTCTGTACGGTACTGTCTACAAGCCTTTTGTAGTCGCTGTCAAGGTGGCGGCTGAGGTTACCTTCAAGGCATACCGAAATCCCCGCTCACGATTCCTTTTCCGTTCCTGTTCATTAAAAGCGTCCTAGCGCAGCTCAGAATTGAACCCACGTCATCACGCTCGTTAGTAAGACGCAAGGGGTACTGCGTAAGAGCGGCAGACTAGCTGTTAATTGATTGTGTTCGCGCTGCACATGGGAGTTGATGAAGACACCGATATGTAACGCACAAACATGCAGTGTGTTGTAGTACCCATATGTGTGTTTGTATCAACAATGCACCCTGGCCAATCGCCCGCCGTGGGTGCGTGCCATTCAGGCTTAGACATCATCAGTTTAACACGAGGCGTGATAGGCTGCAGTGATAGCAGAGCGCCCTCGTGCAGTGGCTAGCTAAGTTGATCTGTTCGCGCCGCCCGGGTTCGAAACCCTGTTGCAGCAATATTTATTTCTCATGGGCTGCTGCTATTCCAGGTTTCGCTAAAGTCGTCTTCATGTCTGAGCTTATCAAAATCTCCGTAAGTCGGCTGGAGCCCGTGAAGTAATGTGGCACGAAAACAGGCGGGTAGGTTTCGTTCTCATGTTTCTTTTATGCGGCTCCATATCATGGCATATTCGTTTCGAGAGAAGCGAAATCAGTAAATGCATACAGGAAGAGCATCGGCGGTTCGTAAAGTTTATCATTTCAAGTGTTACTGTTAGGCTTCTCATTTATTGGGATGTTCGTAGCCAATCGTAAGGATTACCCATTTCAGCTTTTAGATTCGCAAAAATCCAACTCTCATCACCGCTGTAGGGAGAGTAATTAGGAGGCCGCACACAGACGAAACCTAAACCCCCGAAGAGAGCGCTAGCCACGCCTAGAGTTTCGCTGTGTGACGCGCCCTTGCCGTCAAGGTTAGTGCTCTCTGCGGCCGCATAGTTTGGAGTTTCGCCTGTGTGGGGTCCCAGAATTCCTGGCGCTGTAGCAGCACCGAGGATCCCACTTTCGAAATTATAAAATCTGATATCAGTATCGCTTAAGTTGAGCTACACACTTCTCAATAAATGCGGAGCCTGACTGTGATATGTGAAAAGTCAGCATTTAAGTTCTGCTTATGCATCTATGTAGTCAGCACTTCTTAGCTTTATTGTCCTCGTTGACAATGCTATGCCGAAGAAAGCGCCGTTCTCAATGAAAAAAGTTTGTCTATTTTAGAATTTTCTAACAGCCTCCGTGAAAACACCCTTTAGTGCAGGCCTCAGGATGAATTGGGGCCGCCCTGAATTCCTTAATGTACAATTAAATTGCACGCTACACTCGCATTCATTGATTTCACCTCCATCGATATACTGCCTCCGCGGCCTGTATTTCGCCCCAGCTCAGCAGCCAGGCGCCATAGCCACAAATCCACCGCGGCGGGCCTTAGTGCTCATATAACGGGTGAAATAGGCACAGTTTTTAATACACGAAAGAGAACTCATGTAGTGATATTCTATATATTGAAAAACAAAGAAGTTGAGTCCATGGTAAAACTATGTGTAAACTGCTAAATTGGACATCCAGTGAGAAGAGTGGCACAGCTTTATAACGAATGTGCCTACAACGCTTGTACTTTCAACACAGGAGCGGACGCAATGCGCCTGCTGTGCCGCGACGTTCCCAATGCAATTTTATTTTACGTATGACATACAAAAGTTTCAAGATAAACTAGTTCATTTTGCGGAGCTCATACTGCAGCCGGATTCTGTGAGGACGCCTGCAGTACACTCAGAAGTATTTCTGTTTACCAGCGTTGCTTTTCAATAAATGGTGTGGAAAATGATGCGACAATTCAGGGACGTTTGTGTTGAATTAAATTCACGAAAAAATACAGAAGAGCAAAATTTTGGAGAAGGCACAGTTGCCAGCTTTCAGTACAGCGTTTTCATTTTTTTTTCTATAGGCCATGTTGTGTTTTGTTCAAAGGGATGACACGGCCGACAGTTCTGCCACTTGCGCACACCGCCGGGAACGGTCGCAGCCGGGCGAAGTAGGGAGGGCTACGGCGACGACCTATAAACATTCTCCTGCAAGAGGGGCGGTGTATGAAGACCAGGCGCTGTCGAGTGAAAGGTTTTCACGCACTCTCCGCTGGGTCGAAAGAACAAGAGTGAATCTCTGGTAGCAGAAATCACGCCCACCTACGGTGACTTCTTGAATAAAAAACAAAAAACTCACAGC
>JARKHS020002677.1:0-39484 GCA_030143305.2 Amblyomma americanum | reverse complement strand
TCCCAGACTGCTGCCGTTGCCGTTTCCGTCGCCCCAGTACCTCGTAACAAACCCCCCGTTACAATATATATATATATATATATATATATATATATATATATATATATATATATATATATATATAATATATATATATATATAGTCATAGCTCAATTGGTAGAGCACCGGACGCGATATTCGGAGGTCGTGGGTTCCGACCCCACCGGCGGCATGGTTGTTTTTTCTGCTGCTTTATAAGTATTTTTTTTTCATACCATTTCATTCGCATTACAAAAGAGTGAGTGAAAAACTTTATTGAACATTTGCGTAGTTCGGCGGCAGCAGGATCTGCGTCGTCTTCATATCAGGCGATCCCGGATCCCGTCTTCGCAAGGTCGGGCCCTCATTCCAGGGCTCCGCTGAGCCGGGCTGCCTCGTAAGCGTGCTGCACCAGGGTACTTTGGACCGTGAGCTCGCTGCTGACGAGCCGGCTCTCCCATTGCTCCGCACTTGTGTGTTTGTGTTGGTGGAATTTTATATTTCGCTCACACTCCCATGTGATGTGGTACAGCGTTGGTACCGCCCCGCACCACGGGCATGTGGCTCTGTATTGTGTCGGAAACATCTTGTTTAGTATGTGTAAATTTGGAAAAATACCCGTCTGCAGTCTGCGCCACCCGGTAGCCTCTTCCTTTGTTAGTGCCTTGTGTGGCGGAGGATATTTATACCTTAAGCCCCTGTATAGGGCCAGGTGCTCTGCATACCCGTCGCAGGCTCGGGTGCAAAAGTCGTCCGGTAATCCCGCTCGGAAACTCATCGCTCGAGCATGGCCGTCTGCTCTTTTATTTCCCTTAATACCTGCATGTCCGGATATCCAAACCAGGCTGTGTATGTGTTTTGTGTCTGAGACACGCGCTTTTCTGAGTATGTTCATGGCTGCGGCACCTATCCTTCCCCTAGTCTAGTTCATACATGCCTCTTTCGAGTCAGTAAGTATGATTAGAGATTTGTTTCCCTGGGAGCCGCAAGCGACCGCTAGAGCTATGGCAACCTCCTCGGCTTCTGTTGCGTACGCAGCCTCTGCCGCTGCACAGGTGATCAGTTCTCCCTGGTGGTCGACTACTACAGCCGCGGCCGGGCGCTTCCTATTCATCAGGTACAGCGCCGCGTCCGTGAAGACCGTGTTTTCCAGATTGGCTAAGCCTCGCTCGATATACTCGGCTCTTCCTTTCCGTCTTCCTTCGTGCAGGTTCGGATCCATGTTCCAGGGCAGGAGTGCGACCCGAATGGCTTTTTTAATTCAATCCGGGACGTCCCTGTACCTGTCAAGGCGCTCTTGTGTTTCCACCCCTATTCTTTTCAGCAGTTCCCGGCCTGTTGGCGTGCCTCGGAGTCTCGTATACTGTGCCCTGATTTGGGCCTCCCTCAGCTCTTGGAAGGTGTTACTAATCACTAGCTGGAGTAGTTTCTCGTTCGGTGTGTTCCTAGGTAGATGCAGGGCGGTCTTATATGCCTTCCTTAATATTACATCTATCTGTTCCATGTCGGCTTTGGTTGGTATCTGGTAGGGCAGTGAATAGGTGACTCGGCTGACTATCAGGCTGCTCACGAGTCTGAGCGTGTCTTCCTCTTTCATGCCGTACCGCCTATGCGAGACTCTGCTGATCATTCTTCCTACCTGCTCTGCTGCTTTACTAATTAGGCTGATGGTGTGGCTGCATTTCCTGCTTCTTTGCAGCCACATACCTAGCACCCTTATCATGCCTTTCTCTGGGATCCTCTGCCCTTCCAGGTAGACTTCCAGCCCCGCTTTAGTGGGATGTCTTCCGACTCTCAGCAGCTCCGATTTCTCGGTTGAACATCTGAGGCCTCTTTCTCTGGTGTACTTCTCCACGCACGCGGCTGCTTCCTGTAGTCTGTCCTCCTTCTCCCCCAGAGAGCCCTGGGTGACCCATACCGTGACATCGTCGGCATACATCGCGTGTTTTATCCCTGGTATCCTCTCGAGTTGCCGCGCAAGCCCGATCATCGCAACGTTGAATAATATCGGTGAGATGACCGATCCCTGGGGAGTGCCCTTGCATGGTGTGCCGAAAGGGTCGCTTCTAAGGTCTCCAAGCCCGACTGTCGCAGTTCTATCGCTTAAGAAGGCCCTGACATAATTATGGACTCTTCTTCCGCTGTTGTTGTTATTTATTCCCTCCATGATGGCGTTGTGGCTGACGTTGTCGAAGGCCCCCTTTATATCGAGGGCCATGACCACGTTTTCCCCTGTTTTGGCATCGTGGCTAGAACCTCCTCATTAAGCTGTATTAGGATGTCTTGGGTGGACAGGTTCGCTCTAAAACCGTACATGCTATCCGGGTATAACATTCCTCCTTCCAGATGTGTTTGAATCCTTTTGGTGATTATCCTCTCGTAGAGCTTACCTAGACATGATGTTAAGGAAATGGGTCTGAGGTTTTCGATCGATAGCTTTTTGCCTGGCTTTGGTATCATAACCACCATTGCGTGCTTCCACTCTGCCGTAACCGTGCCGGATTGCCAAAGCTAATTGAGGTACACCACTAGCTGGTCTATGGCGTTGTCGCTGAGATTCCTGATTAGTGAGTTGCTGATTTTGTCTGCTCCCGTTGCCGTGTTCTTTGTGGCCGCTCTTACCGCCTCGATTACCTCTTCCTTGGTGATAGGCCTGTCCATGTTTAGATTCTCTTCTCCTTTATACTCTTCCTTGTAGCTTTCTATCTGATCCTTCCCGTAGCATTTTATCCTAACTTCCTCTAGCAGCTGTTCCTCGGTTCCATCATATTGATGTACCAGTCTCTGTAGCGACTTGCTGCCTTCGGTTTTGCTTTGGGTTGGGTCCATGAGGGCTCGGAGAATCTGCCACGTCCTAGCCGTGCCTAGCGTGCCATTCAGCGAGTTACTGAACTGCTGCCAGCCTGTCTTGCCAGTTGTTTCGCGTATTGCTCTGCCTTTTCAGTTATCTCAGCGATTTTCCTTTTAAGCTTTCGGTTTAGCTTCTGCCTTTTCCAGCGCTTGGTAAGCCCTCGTCTTGCCTCCCATATCCCGATGAGCCTGTTATCTACTTCCGGTGTTTGCTCTGTTCTATCCACAGCTTTCGTGTATCCCTCCTGGATTTGCCGAAGCTTTTGACTCCACTCCTCTACGGATTCGATTTCGCCCTCCAGCTGCGTGCATTGCACCCTGAAAGTAATAATAATAATAATAATAATTGGTTTTTGGGGAAAGGAAATGGCACAGTATCTGTCTCATATATCTTTGGACACCTGAACCGCGCCGTAAGGGAAGGGATAAAGGTGGGAGTGAAAGAAGAAAGGAAGAATAGGTGCCGTAGTGGAGGGCTCCGGAATAATTTCGACCACCTGGGGATCTTTAACGTGCACTGACATCGCACACCACACGGGCGCTTTAGCGTTTTTCGTCCATAAAAACGCAGCCGCCGCGGTCGGGTTCGAACCCGGGAACTCCGGATCAGTAGTCGAGCGCCCTAACCACTGAGCCACCGCGGCGGGGCTCCCTGAAAGCGTCCCAATCCGTGATTCGTGCCGTGCATATCTTCCTTTTGACCCCCTCGGCCACCATGCAGGTTCTGACTATGTAGTGGTCGCTACCCAGGTTCTCGAGAAGGTTTTCCCATTCTACCTGCTTGTTGCCTCTTACGAAGGTGAGGTCCGGGCTCGTATCTGGGCTCACGCTGTTGCCTTGTCTGGTTGGCTGGCTCTCGTCGGTTAGGAGGTCGCACCCTGTGCTCTCTGCCGCTAAGCAGATGCCACGCCCCTTCTTGTCATCTCTGGGGTAGCCCCATCTTGGGCTTTTGGCGTTGAAATCGCCTGCTATGAGAAGGGTGTTTTGCCCTGCTAATCTCTTCGCCTCCGCAAAGAACCTGAGGAAGTCGCCATTTGTTTGCCTCGGCGGACTATATAGGTTAACTATTAGGGTGCTTTTGGCTTTCGCTTTCTTCTTGGGAATTATCTCTGTGATTATGGGATCTATGTTTGTGTCCTCTATCTGTTGTGTTCTATGGCCACCACCTTGTTACTAATTAAGGTGGCAATGCGGCTGCCCTCTTGACATGTGTATCCTCTGAGTTTTGGTGTCGTGTTGTTTGTTTCCTGTAGTAAAATAATATCTGGTGTGGTTCCCCTGGAATATATGTACTGCTGCAAGAGGCCTTGCTCGTGTGCGTAGCCTCTGCAGTTCCATTGCCATAGCTCTAATTGTTGATTTCGCTCAGCCATGTTTGGTTAGCGCTACTCGTGCTGGGGGTTTCAGTGCTGAACCTGCGCTCGTTAAAGAGCCTATCCCTCGCATCGTTGGTTGTTCTCTGCGTGGTTTGACTCTTAACGTAGTTCCTGAAGCTCTGCTCTTGCATAGCTACCTTCTGCTGTGTCTGCTGCATTTCGCTGCGCATTTCACTACGCATCCCTTGCATTTCGTTGCGTATCTCGTTGCGCATCTCCTGTATGAGTTTCATTATTGGGCTGTCCGGCCTTATATCCTGTTGTAAGTCTTCCTCAATCTGTGTTGGTGGTGTTGGTGTCCTTATTGGTACAAAACCTGCCCTGATTTCTTGTTTCTCCCTAATTATCTCTCCTAGCTGTATTCTTAGTTGCCTCATCTCTTTGCGGCACTGTTCCAATTCGCGTTTAAGACTGGCGTTTTCCTCTGATAGTTTTCGGATTTGTGTGTTTTGTGTTCCGTTTGTGTTAGAGTGCGGAGCATATAGCGATTTGGGAGGGCCGTCCCGCCAGCTCACCTGCGAGTTGCCGCCGTTCTTCTTCTGCTGCTGCTGCTGTTGTTGTTGCTGCTGCTTGGGTTGTCTTTGTTGTTGCTGCTGCTGCTGCTTGCTTCCGTTGTCCAGTGGTGGAAAGGACTCGTCTTGTCCGCTCCCCTGGTTTTGAGTCCAGGGTCTGCCGCGGCTGCGACTCTGCGACATGCTTCTGTCCGGGTCTCTGCTTTCGTCCCCGAACCATCACGGTTTCCCTCCTCTGCAGCGGCTTCTGCTGCGCCGACCTTGCTGCTGCTGAGGTCCCCAGCGTAGCTCGCTCGCTGGCTTAAGGCGCTGCTTGCAGTCCTTCGAGCCGGCTGCGTGCTCTCCGCCGCAAAGCATGCACTTGGGTGTACACTAGTGTGCCTCCGCCGGGTTCTGGCATCCGCACTGCCTACAGATCTTGGTTTGTGGGCTTGGACAGACGTCCATCCGATGTCCTTGATGACCGCAGTTGTAGCAGACTTGTCTCGTTGGTTTGTATGCGTAGTACCACATCTCTCCTCCATGGTAGATCCCTTGCTTGGGTAGAAAAGTGCCTTCGAAGGTGATGACGGCCATGCTCGAGCTTCCAAGCATCCTGGCCGCTAGGATCTTCATCCCCTGCCTGCGTAGTCTGAGGTTGTCCTTGAGCTCATCCGGTGTAGTTCCTGGGTCCACCCCGTGGATGACTCCCTTCACCGTGTCCTCCGGTGCCGCCACGTGGGCGTTGACTGCGTAGATTTTATCGCCAAATTTTAGCTGCGTGATATTTCTGATCTTCCTGGCTACTATCTCGTCGCCAGTTCTGGTGATTATTATGTTAGAACCATTTCGTAGTCTTACGATGAAGTCTCCTGTCTTGCATTCGTGCCCGGTAGCCTCCGCTGCTGCCTTTGCCACTTGGTGTGTTTGCAGATCCTTGACTGTGAGTCCTCTCGGTCGGAGAACTACTTTTAAGTTGTCCTTCGGGAGCGGCGGCAGTCTCCTCCTTTCGCCTCCTCCTTTCTCTGCTTCTTTCTGCGCAGCTGGTGCTCCCCTTGTAGTTTGCATTCCTTCCGAGAGAGGCTCCGGGGTCGTCTTCCCCGGGGTCACTTGCATCTCCATTCTTTGTTGTTGCTTTCTCCGAACCTTCGGTCCTACGACTATCCAATTCAGTTCCATATCCTTGTTTTCGGAAACTTGCGTGCTTCTTCCTACTGGGTGGCTGCTGTTACGCGTCGGTCTCGTCGCTCTCACGGAGCCCCCCCCCCCCCCGACTCTGCCGCCCGGCATTACCCTTGCACCTTGATTTCAGTGACTGTTGGCTTCCTTAATGTTTGTCAAACGAGCCCCTCATTTCATTTGTCTTGTCTGCTAATATATATATATATATATAATATATATATATATATATATATATATATATATATATATATATATATATATATATAGTTGCGGAAACATGACGTATTTGACTGCGTTAAATACTATAGAGCTAATACGCTTCGTTGAAGAAAAAAATTTACAGTACTCGACGTTTCGTTCGGGGCATCCGATCACACCGTCAAGCAAAATAAAAAGATTCCTTAAACAAAGCATATACTTCGCTCTCTCTCTCTCTCTCTCTCTCTCTCTATATATATATATATATATATATATATATATATATATATATATATATATATAAAGATAAGAAAGTAGGTTGTGTTGGCAACCACAGGGTAAAGATTAACAGCAGTAGGCACTTCTAAAGAGACACATTTATTTGTCAAACTTTCTTCTGCGGTGCGGTCTTCTTGAGGACTGCAGGGGTATCGCGTCCAATTGGCGTTTTATGTTTGTGAGCTGCAGATGAGAGCCTAAAAGGAATCTAACACAACAGCAACAGTTGGAGAAATAAAAAAATTGAAAAAAAGGGGGTGAGTGGAGCAGACGGACACAAGATTAGGGGAGGAAGAAAAAAAGTAGACCAAAAAAGGAAGAATGGAAAAAAAACCAGCAAGAAAGGCAGTCAAAGAAGGAGATGATGAAACGAGAGAAAAGGAGATGAAAACGGTGCGGGGCACAAGGGCAGAGCGGGAGCGACGGGCGTAAAAAAACAAAACACACAAACAAAATGCACAAATTCCAAGATTGGCGCCGCTGTAGATGCGTGGTCAAACTCGCCGCTGCGCTAATGACACTGGTGTGGACGAACAGGCCAAACCAGGTGCCTTTTGCGGGGGTCTCATTAATTTTCCTTTAGCAGGAGGCTCGAACGTTATTGAAGGAATGGGGTACGTTGTCACGAGGACCTGGATAAGATCGCACACAATGTGTCTGTGTTTCAGTGAACAATGCATCCTTCTCACTGGGCGGGTCGTCGAATCGACTTCGTTGGGAATACCTGTTTATACCGCGGAGGGCTGGGCTGTCTACAAAGCTTTGACATATTCGAGAAAAACGTCAAGGAAGGAAAGTCAAAGTTTACGAATACTGCACGAGGCAGGCTAGTGTGAGTAAGGAGAAGTAAGAATGCCTGAGATGTAAAATACGAGTTATAAATGGTATATCAAAGTTAGCCAATTAACTTGAAGTGTTGGGTTATTTTGTTTGGAGGGCGTAAATAAAAGAAAGGATACCAGGCTTTTCATTAAGACCTTCTTGAATAGTACTAAACTTGTGGATAAGATAGGATTCACGTGGTTCACGTTCTCCCGTGGTGTTGAAGTCTCCTTGAAGAACTGTTACTTTTATTTGGTCAAATGACTGTCCTTCTCAGTTTAAATGCTCGGATAAGGGCAGATTTTGGAGAGACTTGGTGTGTGCGCGGTGATGGTTAAGTCGAATGCAGAAGGCTGTGTCTGTCAGTCCTATGTATTGCTGGTTACACAAGGTGCATTCAAGAAGGTAATTAAAGTTTGATGAGTCACAGCCAAAGTTTCCGTTGATTGAATGCCGGAAACCTGACTTCGTACTCGCTGCGGAACAAGTAGTCTGCATGTGTGTGCAAAATTTGCAGCGACCCTTACCACATGGGGGACATCCATATTTTGGTGTTTCTTGTTTGTTGGTGTGCTAGGTAGTTCTTATTTTTGCACGCCTTTAAATCACGCGGGGTCCGCATGTAAATATATTAAACAGTCGTTGACATTGCTGGAGAATATTAAAATGCTTATTAAAAATTCTGTTTATGTTCGGTGTGTTGCTGTTAATTGTGAGAATAAGATTTGTAGTGTAAACATCTCGGTTATCTCTTCGGTGCCCCTGGAGTATTTAATTACGATTCAGATATGAAGCTCTGCTTAAGGCGTCAACAATAAGGGATGGTGGATAGCGCTGAGTTAAGAGCACATTGCGCATGTGTTCGGAGTTGTCACGATATTCCAGGTCGTTAGAGCAGATTCTTCTAAAATGATGGGCCTGCGATAAAGGCATGCTGGTTTTGCGGGACGGGCATGGGCGCTTTGAAAATGTAACTATTCTGGGAGTTGCTTGGTTTTCTACAAACGGTTGTACGAACTGCAAACTTGTCCACCAGAATGTCAACATCAAGAGAATTTATTTTACTGGTTGAGTAGGTGTGCGTAAACTTTAAGTTTTAGTGTACGAAGTTTAAATTGTCAACGAAAAGATTAAGTTGTTGTTTTGAGTTTGTTAATATTATAAAATTATCATCCGAAATGCGCTTGTAAAATGACGGCCGAATCGGACAAGAAAGAACTTTTGACTCTATGTGATGCATGAAGGTGTTGGCATAATTTAGGACCATTCTTTTTCCCACAGCGGTGCTACTAACATGTAGGCAATATGGATGATCAAATTCGAAGCTATTATACAATAACGCAATTTTGGTTAATGTTCCTAGGACGTTTCGCACTGGAAATTCATAAGGTCTCTGCTGTCCATTAGATTCCGAAAGGGCTGCATTGCCACCGGCGTGGGGATTGATTTGTATAAGGATGTAACATCCATGGTCACAAGAAAGGCTCCTTCAGGTAATGTTATATTTTCTTTTTGGCTGAGCAAGTGGTTGGTATATTTGATGTAGGATGGATGTGTGGCCGGAATGTGACTAATTAATGTCTCAATGTACTTTGATATTGCTTCTGTTATGGGGCACATGGTTTCAATTATTCGCACTTCATCGAAATTTCAGCCTCTCTCTCTGGAGTACGACAAGGCACCATTCTGGGGCCCTCATTGTTTACTATTTACATTCTTAATATATTATACACTTCTCAACCTGTACAAGAAAAGCTTTTGCAGATGACCTCACAATGTTTGTCGCAGGTAATACAGAAAGTGATCTCCCAGAACGTGGCAATCAATTCCTAGAATTCTTGCGCCAATGGCCCATTAAGAATTACCTTATTGTAAGCACCACCAAGACGACAGCAGGTGAAAGCTGTCTCTCAGTTTCACTTTATATATGGACAATATATGCGCCAATATCAACAAAATATCATCTTATGCCGCCAAAGACACGCACTTCAGTCAAGACAGAAAATACTAGATTAAATACATTTATTCTGCCACACATAACTTATTGCCTCATGTCTAAGGGTCAGCAACCAAGCATAATCAAAACGTAATCCTACTGGCTGAAAAATGAGTAATTAAATTATAGCCATTGTACCATAGTGTACTCATGCGGAGACCTATTTGATAAGGTTCAATATTATGAAAATCGCGCGGATACTTTCATACAAACTGATCTCTGTAAAAAACGCTTTTTGAGCTAGTCAATTATTCATCAAGTCTCAATTTCACTCGATCTATATCAGCTCAGAAAATACGACGCCAAATCACATTATCTATACATTTCAGCCGCACTAAATATCGTAAAGAGTCACTGACATAATTTAGGACGCTAAATTAATATTCTTGAAAAGGTCGTCATTCTAAATCAAGATACTTCGAGGCGTAAATTCATCACAGTTATTCATATTTTTGAATTTACAAAGAAAGTAGACCGCGATTTCAACAAATATATACCATCTGTACACTTTCGTTTTACTTCTAGTTTGCGTGTTGACTGGACATTTATTTATTTAGGACGCTAAATGTGCCGCACGGCATAAAAGGTGACGTCAATAATGAACGTTATTACGTTAATAGGTTACAAAAAGGCATGGAGTCCAGTAAGGTGTAAAAAGTCACATAATCCTCGGGCATAAATGTTTTTCGTTATCCACAAGTTGAAATCGGAGTCATTGTTTGAGGGCAGGCCTGCGTCTTGCAGAACGCGAGCGCGCAAGAGCGAAGTTCCTGGGCAAGTCCACAATAAATGGTGAACAGTGGTGTCAGAAGCGGGTGTGTCGCAGTGAGGGCATTTTTCTGGCACAGGAATCTTCTCACTTTGCCACTGGTGGCGAACTGCAGGCGTAACGGCCACTCCAACACGCAGCCGCCTCAGAGAGACCTCCTCCATCCGTAATAGGTTGGGAGGAAGGGGTTGGGTACACGGGGGAATAAGAGCACGTGTACGCCGCCTGAGGGAGGCTGAAGATGTTAAATGTGTCAGAAGTGGATCTGGTGGCAAAGAGGCAGGAGCTGTTTGCGGTACGTCCGCTAAACGAGATGACATGTCAGATGCGATGCTGTCGACATCTGTGCGTGCTTTAAGCCAGTGTATGAGTATAGGGACCGGGCAAGGTTTGCAAGCAGCATGTATGTCCTGGGAAACCCGAAGGGTACCACGCACTTTCTTTAGGTGCTTGAGAGCTTCTTGGGAATGAGTGAATAGGTGTACCTGGTTATAAGGAGGGTCGTCAGGTAAAGCTGCTATGGCATTTAAAATCGCTTGGAGCTCCAAGGGAAGAGGTGATGAACTTTCAGTACAGTAGGTCTGGCGGCTGTAGGGTTGAGGGTGTGTCGGGCTTATAAAAACAGTTGATCCCCCCGTTGAGGTTATGGCGACATCTGTGTGCAGGATGCAGTCATCATGTTGGGTAGAAAAAGTTGATGGTAATGGCGGAGAGGAGAACTCCGACTTGTTATGACAAACCGGCTTGTTTGTTAGCAGTGGTCCCTTGGAGGTGGTTGAGGCTCTAACATTGGACGAAGAGAAACTTTTCCGTGCTCTGTTGGTTTGTCGCTGGGTTATTAAATCTTCCAGTGTGTTGAGCTGCGCATACCCCTGCAGCAGACAAATAGGAGTTGCTCGGTGTAGGCCAGTAATGACTCGCATGGCTTCGTGGTTGAGTGCTTCGAGTGTAGACCACTGTCGTTTCGTAAGTTCGTGAAACTGAGCCTGGTATAGGAGCCGAGGTTGAAAGACAGCACGAACAAGTTGACGACCTGTATCGGAGCAGGCACTTCCAGAGCGATTGGCTATTCTGCGGATGAGGTCAAGTGCGTTTATAGCACTCTTGCGTATAGTTGATAACCAAGCCGTGCCTTTGCCTGAAGAATGAACATGCAGGCCCATTACATTGGTATGTTCCACTTCATGAAGAGGTGCGTTGTCGATAGTGAGCACGAACGGAGTGAATTTGAAAATACGGCGGCCAGCTTTATTGCCCACATGAACGTAACAGGATTTGGAGAGGTTGAGGGAGGGGCCAGTTCTGGCAAGAAAGTTGTGTAGAAGATTGAGGGCATTTTGCAGAGAGTCTTGCTGCACCTGAACTGAGCGATTTGTGGACCAGAGAGTGATATCGTCTGAATATGCCAGAACTTGAACATTAGGAAGGGTGGAAAGACTGTGTATCAGAGGAATGAATGCGATGTTAAATAGAACTGGGGCTAAAACTGAGCCCTGCGGTACTCCGCGATTAGAAATGAAGAGGCCTGTAGATTTACCATTAACACGGATAGCAAATGTCCTTTGTGAGAGAAAAGCATGAATTGCTCGACGTATCTGCAAGGGCATGCAAGTGATGACATAGTGTTGAGAATGGCTTCGTGAAGATTGTTGTCGTAGGCCTTCGTGATATCTGTTGCCAGGACTGTGCGAACGAGACGGCTGTAAGGTGAACGACGTATCACGTCGTTGGCAAAGTAGTCAAGACTATCTTCTGCTCAGTATTCTGGTCGGAAACAAATTTGGGAAGACGAATATTTCTGATGATGGTCGAGCCACCAGGAGAGTCGAGTGGCAAGCAGTTTTTCATACAACTTGCAAATAGTTGGGGTAAGAGAAATCGGTCGTAGGGCCCCAAGAGTTGTGGGTGATTTTCCAGGCTTTGGTATTGGAACTACCACTGAATGTTTCCAATCTGGTGGCATCTCACTGGATGTCCAGATTTCGTTAAAAATTCTGAGAAGTGAAGTCAATGCTTCACCGTCCAGATTCCGGAAAAGGCCATAAGGTACACCGTCATGACCAGGTGCAGTGTTAGGGCGGATGTCTTCAATTGCAGCTATAAGCTCAGCCATGGTGAACGGGGATGTTATCTTATCCTCTGGCTCATGCTTGTAACTGACCGGAACAGGTGCAGGTGAACAGTCATAATTCGGAAAAACTGAAGGGCAGCTTGCGAAGCAAATTCATCTGGAGAAATACGAAGGGTAAGACGAATACTCTCGGCATAGTCTTTGACGGATGGCTTGCGTTCCATGGAATGAAATAAACGCCACAAGTGGCGATTGCCGACAGGAGTGCTGAGTTGAGAACACCACTCTGTCCAGCGCTTGTGCAGAAGGCGTCTAGAATACCGACGGGCTTTAGCGGTGACTCTATGAAGTTCCGTTCGTGCATTCTGGTCTGAAGGATGCTGAGTGATGTACACACCCAGTTGTTTGCGCCTTGCCCAGAGATTGAGGAGGTGAAAGTGAGGACTTGGTTGGTCTTCGTTGACAGTGGAAGAAACAGTGTTCTGAGTTAAGATAAGCATAAATGTAGAAAGTGCTGAGGCAGGAGTTATTGAGGCGAGGCGACCATGCGTGTGAAGACTATCCCAAGAAGTTACATGGACCTTCCGGCGAATTTTACGCAATGTAGTTGAAGCAAAGTCAATTAGGATGCATGAGTGATCACTACCCCAGGTATCTGCGTCACAAAACCAGTGAGGATTGCCGGGACCCAGCCACCATGTAAGGTCCGGAGTTGATGGAGGAGCACGCGGGCGGTTAAAATTAGAGGTGTTGTTCAGAAGTGTAAACGACCGGTCAAAAAACGTGTCGTAAATCTGATCTCCACGTTTAGAGTTATGGGTGTAACCCCAGGCTGCATGTGGCGCATAAAAATCTCCTCCACCTAGTATGGGTACACGTGGGTAAGAGGCGCGCAGATGTGTAAGCCATCCAAGGTTGAGTGCAGAGGATTGGGGTCGGCCGTAAAAAGAAACCAACAGTACTGGAGTACGT
Organism: Amblyomma americanum; assembly: GCA_030143305.2. Classification (NCBI taxonomy): domain Eukaryota; kingdom Metazoa; phylum Arthropoda; class Arachnida; order Ixodida; family Ixodidae; genus Amblyomma; species Amblyomma americanum. The sequence goes on along the minus strand of JARKHS020002677.1, from coordinate 26,460 downwards.
AGCGGCTTAGTGAGAATAGCAATTACTTCTTGTCGGGTATTTAACCAACGAGACAGGTCGACGGGAGAATGTGGTGTTGAACAATGAACATATATAGCTGCTTTACCAGGAGCAAGACCACTACGGCGGTCGGGTATTGATGGACTGTGTTATGTACAATAACCAGAGAGAGGAAGGATGGCATTATGCTCCTGGAGAAGGAAAGCCCAAGCAGAGAGTTTGCCTTCTTGAATGCGTAGCTTCAATTCAGGGAGCTTATTAGTAAGACCCCGACAGCTCCATTGCACGACATGGGAAGTAGCGTTAGTAGCCATTCGCTTGCAAAACAGATGCAATCATCTGAGGGAGTTGCTGCAATAGGATAATGAGGGATGACATTGAAGATGTTGTTACAGATTTCTCTGATTAGTCATATTTTGAGTCTGAACCACTGTGTACATTGGACAAAGGAGGCACTTGGCAAACAAGCTGAAATGGCGGATATGCGGACGTTGTAGTAAGAGAGAGCGACGTCGGCAGAGCTGATCAAGTTGTTGGCGAACGTTGGCGATTGCGTCATCAATGGCAGAGATCTCATCAGGCATAGAGGAGGTTATTGGAGGAAATTCATCTTCTTTTTTCCGCTGGGTATGGGAACCTGTCTTTACAACAGAGGCATAGGAAGGGCGGATACCGGAAGGTGTAGGCAAAGATGCTGGCGGTTTTTCAGTATCTGCCTCATCTGTGTCTGTCGACAGAGCAGCAAAACGGTTGGAGATCTTGACTCCAGCATGAGTAGGCGCAGCTAGCGGACGACGTTTCTTTCGAGGGCATTTAGAATAAGTGACGTCGTGGTCATTTGTCTTACAGAATGGGCACCTGAATGAGGGAAGACCGTCTGCTGGTGGTTTGGGCAGAGTGTCTTGAGATGCAGGGCACCACTTTTTGATGGGACCTTGTCGCAGGCACCGATAGAAGTAGACTGGTGCAGGACGGAAAGGCTTCGGGTGAACTATTCGTCCATTGTAGAAGAATCATGTAGGAAGTTCTAACGGCCCCACAAGCAGTAGAAGAAATGTGCCTCGGTTTCCTAGTCGACGGGCATTAAGCACTGAGTGGGTGTCAGAGTAGAGATCCGTCATCACTTCTTTCGGAGGCGCATTAGGTTCGAGGTCATAAATGACACATCTCTGCAAGCCGGGTCCTGATGCTAGATAGGCCTGTACAGGTATATACTGTGACTCGCTGATATATAATTTGTCAATGCCACAGATCTTTTCAGCATCGGCAAGTGACGCTACTTGAACGGTGACAGAATTGGAGGGATGGTGGTAAATAAAGCCGCGGTACCCAGAGATGGCCAGTGCACGGTCAATGAGCTGCTGCACCGATCTTGAAGGAACTGACGTTACGTCGTATTGCGCGGTGGGCTTAATGTGCACTCGTAAGGAGCGATCAAGTTTCGGGAGTGGATAGTTTGATGGTGTCGTCATTTAAGCGGTAAGATAGGTTGGAGTGGCTTTACCTTTTTCGCAGCCAGTTCGATACTGTCATCAGAGAGAGTTCGAACAGGAGAGGACAGGAGTGGTGTAGGGGTAGGCACAGGAACAGGCAAGGCGGCATGGATTATCGATGTTTCGTCCCCAGCAAGTGAAGGCGGTGACTTGAGCAGCGATGAAATACCGGGTGCAGGAGGAGCAGCAGTGCTGAGGAGACATCCTTGAGGCTGAAGAGTAGGCGAAACGGCAGACGCATTGATAGCAGGATGTGATCTTTCCATGCCGTAATTACTCTTCACGTCCATAGACCAGGTTGATTTAGGCCTGCGCGCCTCATGGCACGAACGTCGGCATCGTGAAGGAAGTGTCGGAGGCTCCGTCCCGAGACCTTGCGGCGTTCTTGGGATCTCCAGACAGCTTGAAGAGATGACACTATGGCCGGAAAGGTAAGCACAACGCATAAAAGCACGGAAGTAGCCGATCGCTACAGAAAGGGCGACAGCCCAATTTTGTCTTCATCGTCTTCAGATGACCGTTGACTGGAAATAACTTGCAGTGACCCCAGGCCGGTAGCGTTGTATATATGTAAATAGTGGAAATAACTTGCAGAATTCGGCAGGGTGGAATGTGCCCCTCATAATTTTATCTTATGACCGCACACCAGAAATATTATAGAACTGTGAGATGCAGATATCTTGTGCCTATATTTCTTTTTGTTTGTGAGTGAGCTCTTCAACTGCGGTTGTGATCAGCTGTTGGGGCTTTGTGGCCCGGCAGAGGCGCAGGGTGCCTTTCAAGCTGCATCAGCAGCAGCTAAGAATCATCTCGGTTATCTTTTATTTATTTATTTATTTATTTATTTATTTATTTATTTATTATTTATTTATTTATTTATTTTTTTTTATTTATTATTGTATCCTCACGGCCAAAGGAATTACAGAGGGGAGTGGGTTTAGGATAAACAATGAAATACAATACAGTGAAAATAGGTATTACAAAGAAATTTCCTCCAGAATAAAACAAATAACAACATCCAGAAAACGTAAATAGTATAGAAACAATGTATACAATACAGTGAAACAGATAAAACACACAATCAACTTACTTCAGAATAAAGAATATTAGCTACAGCGTTATGAAAGATTTTATTATCAGGAATGGCTGCAATATCGGGGGGAAGGCGGTTCCATTCCACAGATGTGCGGGGAAGATAAGACTGAAAAGAAGATTTGGTGTGGCATGTTGGGATGCCAACCTTGTGGCGGTGATCGATGCGACGTGAAATGTATTCGGGGGTTGACATGAAATAGTTGTGAAGCGCAACGTGATGATATAGCTTGTGAACTAGTGTTAGGCGACCAATTTTGCGGCGAGATTGTAACGGTGGGAGTGAGACGTTAGATTTTATGGCTGTGATGCTTGCCGTACGGTTGTAATTTGAAAGAATGAAGCGAACGGAATTATTTTGGACTAATTCCAAGAAATATGTGAGGTTTTCATGCGTAGGGTCCCATATTGATGCTGCGTATTCTAGTTTAGGACGTATGAGTGTTTTATAGAGTAGAAGTTTAAGGAAAGAGGGACCGGTAGAGACTTTGCGACGTAAGTATCCTAACATGCGGTTAGCGTTATTAATCACGTAGTCAATATGAATAGACCATGTTAAGTTTTGAGTCCACAGTAACAACTCATTCTATTAGCATGCCAGATATATTTCGATTTTCACTCTGTTGCAGTACGGTGGTGGCTGTGCAAAATCTTTGCTCTAGTCAGGATGGTGTATTTCTTCACACTTTTAATCAGATATTCTCTTAATATGTAAGATGCACCTCCAAACATGTGGTACTTGCTATTCTCGCATGCCACTGGCAGTTCATGCAGTGTAGAGAATCTGAGTGCCCTTGCACTATAAATTAACGCGACAGTGTTAGGGAGCTCGTGTCGCAGAAAAGCCGGTGTCGGCGCCAGCGGCGTTGGCCGCCCGCGAAAAAGCCTCCTCCTCGCACTCCTCCGCCTCCTCTTTTCCTTCCCTCACGGTGCGGTACGGGTGTCCGCGAAAATTGTGAGACAGGTGTCATTTCCTTTCCTTCAAACCAATTTTCGTTTCATTTTCCTTCCCTTACTGCCCGTTTCGGGTGTCCCCACAGATATGCGAGACTGGCGGCTTTTCCTTGAATTGTCCAACAGGCCACACGTCGCGCCAAACGGGCGATGGCGTTCCGTGGACTCCATTCCAATGCCTCAACACGCTGTCCCGCCTCACTCTTAAAGACGAAGCTTAAGCGTCCTCCAAATTTTTTTGCCGGCCGTCCCCGCGAAAATTTCTTACAATCTGCAATCTGACTCGCAAATTCCTTCTATCGAAAAAGAACATCTGATCATGTCTGTTCACATGTGCTGCCCAAAGCTTCTTTTCCGGAAATCGCATATAAAAATTGTTGCCGTTAATGACGGCAATCGCATTAGGAATTGCAGCGCTCAGCAACGCATATTAGTTGCATTACACGCGTAATACTGACGATCCTTTTTTTTATATGCATGCTGCTTTCATGCTTAGATTTTTCTTATCTACTGCTAATGAACGTTAGGACATCTTGATATTACACATAAAGAGCAATTACACCAGCTATCTGCTCGTAACGTTTGGACAGACCGAGAAAAACAATCTCCTAAAAAGCCCCTAAGGCGATGCATGCAATGCGCTTACCGTCTCCAAATCTTGATTTACGGCTTCTTTTTCCCTCGCAAAGTAGGTGACTTGTGGGGCGATGTCACACGCAAGTTCCATCAATCTCGTTATTAACACCGGCTCTGTTGAGGCTCCCATGTTGAAAACAATGGCAACTTTTAACCTTGATTCTTTGTTGCCGGAGTACATAGAAATCATCACTTTAGGATAGCGCACGTTCACAGAGCATCAGCTTCAAGTTATGCGGAGTTGTGAGCGGGGCATGCAAATGAAAACACAAACGTTGCAGCCATCATGAAAGTGCTCCTTATTGCTCGGTAGCCAATCTATGTTGCGAGGAAGGAAAAGAAACCACATATTACCCTTAATTCTACCCTCATTTCCGCACTGTATGCCATTAATGTGAAGATAGGTATACCTGGGGCACCTAAACCATGAATTAAATTTACATTCCATTGAGAAAACTTTAATATGCACTGTGTGCATATCTTAGCAGCGCATTGCTACAAATGACAATAATACGCCCATGCATTCACCTGATGGAGGATTACATTTATTGCAGCAATAGACTGCTCCTATATTGGGAGGGACGCTTCTTTTTTCCAATATTTCGTTACCATAGTTTTGTATTCATCAGCCCCACCCTTGATTACTACAGTTCACAAGTGCATGGTAAATATCAACCATACAGGTGAAACATTAGTTTTATGCGGTTTAACGTTCTAGTGTGACCCTGGCTTTTAGGGACGCCGTAGTCGAGAAGATAATTTCTACCCCTTGAGGCCTGTTAACGTGCATTCACATTTCAGAGTAGAAGCCCTTCAGCATATCGCCTCCATTGAAATGCGACGGCCGCGGCCGGAAACCCGCGTCCCTGGGATCAGCAGCCAAGCACCATAACCAATGAGCCACCGAGGTGACAGAATAACAAGGAAAAATAGGTGCAAAAATTAGAGACAACCTTTTTTATTGTTTTAAAGAATAGAAATCTAACTGGCATACATGGATTTATGGCGCACGTACAAAGCACTCAAAAGCACACGAAACAAATTGCCTACTATTGTCCTGTAGAATATAAGAAATTACAAAAATTGCTGCTTTCTACTGAAATGATATATTGCGCAATTCTGCAGGTTTTAACTGAGAGCTGCCGTGGGTTGTGGGCGAAGAGTAAAACTGAGAGGCGTCTAACTCTCGATCAGCCAACGGCATGGCTTGTGAGGGAGGCGAAGTACCTGCGAAACTCATTTAGAAAAGGTGTATATAGACAGTCGCTTTCACAATCTCGACGTTTCTTTTTCTTGCAATTTCTCTGGGCTGCAATACTTTTGTCCAAGTACTTTGGAACTTTCGGTACTCTTTGCGCAAGACCGAAGAGCTTGACGAGCAGCTCGTTAGCACCAACGTCTTCTAAAACGACAGTTGAAACGGGCTTGGTCAGATGATGCAATGCGAAGACAAGATAACCGATGCTTATCATCATATCATACAGCAGTAGCAGGCTGACCACGCTGAGTGCGGAACAAAGGCCTCTCCTGTATAGCTTCTCCAGTTTAATCCTGTTCTTATTGGTTTGTTCGTATATAAGGTTGTGGCCACGTACTACACTGCAGTGGCCAAATCTTGTTCTAATAAGGAAGTGCTTCGTCGGTTCTGGTCATCAAGATAAGGCAGCACCTAAGGCCTGGGTATGCAATTCCATCGACATACGGACTTTTTTTTTAAATGAATTCCCACCTCAGTCCTATTCAATGTTAGCCGGATGCACTACCACTAAGCCATCCCTGACCGTTAACCGATGCTTGCTGAGGGCAACAGACTAGATATTAAGAGATTGAAAGCGTAGCCATGTCTATTTATTTGTTCACAAATACCTGCCCCGCCAGGAGGTGCTATTGCAGGAGGGACATACAACGAATCAAACATTGCAAGTGCTATAATCATGTGATGCGACGTTCAAAGAGCGCACGGAAAAGCCATAAATACAGCAGAATCAGCTACACACACCAGTATAATAATTATACAAAGTAAAGATTACGTAATTCTAGGATTCAAATGAATTAAAGCACAAATAAAGGCACGAAACTTTTCCACACATGTGCAGTCAACGACATTTTTGGACAGTTTGTTCAAACAGATATGACATGCGGAAAGAAAGGGTTCTTATAAGCTTTAGTTCGACATTTCATTTCACGCTTCTTAAAAGCATGATCCCAATGTGTAGATGCAAAATGTGGCAGCTGAGCATACAGTTTTATCAATCCCGCTTTTGCTGAAATAGACGCGATAGAAGATTTCTCGTTGACAGCGCATGCGCCTATTACTGATAGGTTCCCACCCAAATGATTCCTTTATTGTTGAAACTCTGTGTCTAAAGTCGTAATCAATGCCGACAAAACGGGCTGCACGTTTCTGTACGCGTTCTAAACCATCCGGTAGTGTAATCATACTTGGACCCCACAGTGCGCTAGCATACTCAAGAATAGGTCGAATGTGTGTGAGGTGCAACAATTATTTTAAATTTGTTGGGGCTTTATAGAAATTATGCCGGAATAAATTCAACATTTTGGATGCTTTGCGTATGACATATTAAGAGTGGTTTCTCCATGTAACGTCCTCTCTAAAATACACATCGAGGTACTTAAATTCAGAAACTTTTTCAAAGGAGTAGAATTTTAAACATTACAGACAGTTTATTAGGTTACGTTTTCGTGTAAAGCGAACACATCTACATTTATTTGAATTCAGCGTCATTTTCCACTTGATGCTCCATTGATGGATGCCGTCTAGGTTTTCTGCATAGTGCGCACATCATGTTCAGTGACTATTGGGCTGTACACGACGCAGTCATTTGCTTACAAGCGGGTTTTGCAGAAAATGTTCTCGACAATGTCAATAATATCAATAAAAAAGGCCCCAGAACTGACCCCTGAGGTACACTGGAAGTAATATCTGCAAAATGGGATGTAACACCATTAATTACAACATATTTTGATCTATCAGAAAGGTAGTCGTGCTTCCATGTAATTACAGCGTGGTAGGTCTCGAGGGAAGCAAGTTTATTCAATAAAAGGGCATCCAAAAATCCAAAAATATGTACACAGCTTGATTTCCAACTGTCATAAAACTAAATAATATCACGACTGAAATCCAACAACCGTGTAGAACATGAAAGCCCAGCTGGACCTGAAACCATGCTGTACATTCGCAAAGAAGTTGCTATTTTCCAAGTGTTTTATAACGGCACTGTAAATAATATGTTCGAGAATCTTGCACTATATGCAGGTGAGGGAAAGTCGCCGGTAGTTTGAAACCTGAGTTCTGGAGCTACTTTTATGGATCGGTACTATGTTAGCTATTTTCTATTCTGTGGCAAAACAACCAGAGTATAACAAATTGTAATACAGCGCAAAAAATAATGTGCTACCAATTCAGAACATGCTTTCAGAGCATAAGATGGTACTCGATCAGAACCAATACAGGTTTGAACATTGAGCGATTGCAGTTGCTTCAAAATTTTATTATACGTAACTGTAATAGGTGACATAGGTACAGAAATAATTTGAGTGGTTTCAGGAAGTTGTGGATAAAAGGGAGCTCTAAAAATAGACCGAAAATAGCTATTAAAACAGCAAACTTTGTCACAATCATCAGTGACGTCGCTCCCTTTCCCGATAGGTGTGGAACGAAAACCTGTTCGCTTCCTTGAGATTTTAAGAACTTCCACAAATCCTTAGATTTACATTTAATTCTTTCACCAAAGAAGCGAAGAATTCATCTTTCGAATCTTCAATTTAACTCTAATATCGCGTGAAAGGACCTCCATTCCATGAAGCGTGCATGAGCAACGGCTTTTTATGTACCAGGTGTGAAGGCAGTGCTGCTTGTTGACTAGTGCACGGATTTCCCGATCGAACCATGCCCTATCGTTTCGTTGTTTGTCCAACATTCTTGGACAAAACTTTAGAGTTTTGAAATATTGTAAGACACTCTCCAAGAAATACTGAAGGTGATGGTCCATTCTTGTGATATATAGAAAAATCTTTCTTTCAGAGTGTTTTCATCGATTGCATCGAGCAGTTAAGACTGCCATAGAAAATCAATGCGAAATGGTTTTGCCCACAGAAACATTCCAATAAATAAACATACAAGACTTCCGTCGGATAATCGGCAGGTATATTCATTGCTATAGCGAAGTCTTCCATTATACGAAAAGGTTCCGTTCATAAACAGTTTCCTGTTCAGAAATGTTTTTATCCAGAATTGTTGGGTATGAGAGGGCAGAAAAAAGTTGGTCGGATGAGATTAAACAGATTCCGGAGTGAGTTAGCCGCCGCTGCACATAACAGGGTTAATGGAAATATACAGGAGAGGGGTTTGTCTTGCAGTGGCTGTAGTCAGGTTGACGATGATGACAATTTAGCATGATGAGCTCATGTAAGAGAAATATAGTAAGAGTAAGATAACGCCAGACAGGCCATGAACCCTTCACCGTTGTGAATGTCCTGGAAGAGGCATCACACATGAATGACCCTGCAGGTGTGAAAACGTCTGCGCCAGAAAGGAGCATTCACCAAGACACCCATCTACCGAAATTTGCAAATGCCGCAGGTACTTCTCAATTGACCAAGAGTTCGACGTTTCGGCAATGAAGGCACGTGTGCGCCGGCCCTGAAACAAGTTTTGTGGCACAGTTGGAGCATTTTGCGGAAGCACTTTTGTGAATAACAACATTGCTAACGCGTGCGCTTAACAAAAATAGAAAAGCTACGGACCCCAAGCACCCAAGTGGGTCCCCGCAGTGGAATAAATTTTATGTGCTGCATTTGTGCACGTGTCTTTTTCGCGATAACTCAACGCCGACATATGAATTTACAACCCCTGCTGGACGCAAGAAACAGGCTTCTTCCATAAACAACCTCTTTTCCCGCGTATGTTGACAGCGCGCCCTTCCTCTTCCACTTCGTGACGTCACGGAATAAGCGCACCCGCCTTGAATGACGATCGCTTGTTGCTCCAGCCCGTCGCACAATGTGGGCACGTAACACAATAGAACTAAAACGAATTGAGCAACAAGTACTAGGGCTGAAGACATCCTCATGGCCTTGATGACGGATCATGCTGACTCAGAACCATTGATACCGGCAGGTCACGAGAGCAGGAGCCGATCTTGTCATCACACAACCCTTTCTGCGCCGGTTCCAGCCAGCAACAATGTGCCATGACAGGATACCAGTGCGCTTTCGGTGGAAACGAAAGCACCGCGACGTGCACGTCCGAACCCTGCAGCGCGTGCTCGCGTAGCTCCAGGAGTTACACGTTGCAGATTAAATAGAGAAAGATCTCTTCACCATCATGAAAGAGCCATGCGAATGGCATATAGCCAACGTATTCGTACAGAAAGGCTCCTTAAGTAACCCACAGAAAATCTGCGTTCCTTCTGCTTAGCGAGGGTCAACAGTATCAATAAAATAAATATACACTGTAATTGCTCATTGTTAGAAAATCAAGGGAACGGAACGACAGCGCACTGCAACATCACTTCTACATGTGAGGGCTGACACACCTTTGGTGGCGCCGACGTGCCCTAAGGTATACTGTAATAGTCGACGCTAATCGACTGAATTTCGACATTCAATACGTTCGTTTCATTATTGACGCACACTACAAATCGCTCCAGCATAAGGCCGCAATTAGGGTCATTCTTATGATCGCCACGGTGCCAAACTAACGCCACTACCCTTCTGCTCTGTAAACACTTCTCTCTGAAGCTTTAAACAGTCCATTACATTCCACTCTCTATCCGGTACTCTACAAGAATTCAAAGGCTATTTGTGCTCTTTGACTTGATCGATAACTGGCGAACAAAACAGTTTATTCGCTTTTATTGAATTTTATCAGTGCTTACCGACCATTACACTCACTTAAGTAATGCTCAGCACGTGTTCTTCTTTATCACATTACAAAAACGAAACCTGTGATAAACTTCCACTGAATGCATGAATTCAAACATAGGAAAAATTCAGCAACTGATGGCGGAATTGAGGCAGCCCTCCTCTGCAGAGAGGTCACAATTCTGATATTTTGGATTAAAAATACCCCGAAAGCGATAGCTACAAAACCATTGAGGGGTACGCTCGATACTTAGGACATGAGATGTAGGAAATTTGTGCCTTTAGTTGATAGTTCCTCTTAGGTTGCCTACAGCAGACGTCACGCGACGTAGTTGGGAGCAGGAATCACACCTTGCATAGGCGCTCGGCCAGTACCCCTTCTTCTGTATGCAGTTATTCCTGATTTGTCTGCAGCGACTCCCAGACATTAGCACGCGGTTACACCGACTGGAACGAAACTAGCGCAACGCCAGCCGCTGCTGATGAACCAGCAGGTTTACGTTGTTTGGAGTCATAGTCCACATGTACGGCAATTTGGAAACGCCACAGGTGGACCACTTCAAGTGAACATCACTGAAGTTCAACATCGTTATCGTACTGCCCGCTATGCCTCTCCGGTTAAATAGAGCGTTAGCGGTACAACAAGAGATCGGCGCCTTTAATTTGTAAACTATTCATATATAACACAGAGCCATAAAAGAATCGCATATGCTTTCCTGCGGGGCACCACTCGGCGCAGAGTGCACGTTTTGCAGAATCTCTCGCGACCTCCACCTGCGATGCGCTCATATTAATTTTCAGTAATACAGAAGTGAGACACACGAGGGTGTTGAGAATCACAACCTGCTCGTTATGCGTGGCTATAAGGTAACATAGAGACCAGAAACCACTGAAATGTCTCGAGTTATAGCGCTTTTAACATGCTGCGGAGTATCGCAGTCCCGGTCGCTATTTTCATCTTCCTCTACACAGCGACAGCTTGCCAATTGATTTCGTTGTTCATTTTCGTTTACTTCTTCCATCCTTACCATTCATTTTGTATGCGTGCAGGAATTGTTTACCTGAATAACTCTCTGTGCCCCCGAATTCTTGGCCAATCCCCGTATGTGGGCATGTGCCATAGCATGAGGACAACAACAGCTGGCCAACATCTCCCAGCATCTTCAGAAGTTACTCGAAGCACTCCAAGCCTCCTCGCTATCTAAAGCTATCTAAAGTGAGCAGGAAGTAGATATTTATGTAACAGACTACAACCGAGATATATGTAGCCAACTAAAAAAATAAACAAAAGTTTATCAATAATGGGATTTTATCGATGTAAACAAGCAAAAAATATAGTATACTCAGTAATCACTAAAACATACAAGAATACAGATTTCAAATAAAATAAATATGACATGTGCAGGAACCTGGTATAAGCTATGAAATGCAGCGCTGCAATGTTATGTCCCATTTTGATAAAACAGTAAGTACAGTGCAAAGTTTTCTTTCGTACAGTAGAGGAGTGGTCTCGGAAACATGGGTAACTAGAATGGTGCCAATGAAAGAGATATCCGTAACAAAATGATAACTGGCTGCACGCCTGAGATTACATTCTCTGAAGGGAAATGATGGGACCCGCTCTCAACATACACATCTAAGCCTTTCATGCACACAGGCCTCATATGAGGACAAATCTTTATCTTGATATAAGATTCTTAGTATAGCTTGCAGAGCGTCACTATTTGCATATTGTCCTCGAATGAGGACATGTAAAAGTTTCTAACTCCTTTTAGAGAATGCGCTTGCTGTCTGTTTCTTGAAACGCCAGCTTGTAACGGAGAGCAGGCGTGTTTGGGCCACTAAATGTTTTGTAAAAAAACAAAACAAATATTGGTGGACAGGCAATGCTGCTACCCGGCTATACAAATTATGCGAGCTAAGAACAACTCCTCATTAATATAAGCTTGTGTGCTTGTCCTTTTTTGCTGAGCTATGGACCTTATACACCGAAGAGAACATGTGTCCTCAAGTGAGTACGGCATTCATAAAAGGTGCAGCCAAACCTGAACCGCCATCTAACAAAAACTTATCTACTGAAAGTAACGCCTGGACTCAAAGCATCTGTATTTTCCGGCTCTCCCCATGCGCGGTGGAGCCTGATATGGCGGGAGTTTTTGGGTGTGTAAAGGTATCGAGCCTCCGAACACCGTGAAAAAACCGGTAGTTTCCGAAATATCTTCAAATATCGAACGGTCCCGGGACAACATAGCATTAATACATTAGCAGATATTCCACCTCTCTATCTTAAAATTGAACAAGAAAAAGAAATATAAAGCATTTACATAATTAACAAGACATTTAAATGAGAAGGTCAAACATTAACAGGGACACAAATAAAACACAAATATGACCTTTAGAGTTAGCACGCTGGAAAGAAAGCCCCATATACATATTCCTAGGCCGCCGCGGTGGCTGAGTGGTTACGGCGCTCGGCTGCCGGCCCGAAAGACGCGGTTTCGATCCCGGCCGCGGCGGTCGAATTTCGATGGAGGCGAAATTCTAGAGGTCCGTGTACTGTGCGGTGTCAGTGCACGTTAAAGAACCCACGGTGGTCGAAATTTACGGAGCCCTTCAATACGGCGTCTCTCAGCCTGAGTCGCTTTGGGACGTTAAACCCCTATAAACCAAACCATATACATATTCCGAGACAGTCACTGAACACTCGCATTACAACACACACACTGACGGATCAAAAGATAAGGAAAAAATTGGAGCTGCTTTTGTGGTGTGCGATAAGTCGGGTGTTCTTATTCATTATAAATAAAACTCACTTCCAAACTATAGTAACAATTTTGAAGCTGAAGCCATACCAACTGAAAACGCTGTAGGGCACTTTGTGAAAAACGAACTTTAGATCCCTGTCAAATAAGGCACATAACAACACAAACAATAGAAATACATTCACTCATGCTATAAAATGGAAGCTACAAAAAAGTCATCCACACAATGTCACAATTGCTGTCATCAAAGGACATAGCGCAGATAAGGGCAATGACAAAACAGTTGAAACATTTCATAAAACTAGAACTAAAAAAAAACTAGATCTACGAGAAATGAAATATCTATTAGAAAGAAGAAGGCAAAAATACACACATCAATTGGTTAAAAACGGTAAACACATTCCGGTTCATTTCCCAACAAACCACTACATATCCTTCTACAGTTCACGGAAGCTATGACAGGTCATGGAGGATTTACTTTTTTACTTATCACTATTTCATATTACAAGCCCTTTAAAATCTAAATGTGGACAGGATATTACAGACTTTGACCATTAAGTTGAAACCAGCACCATCACAAGAGATCATCGCACAAAACTAGTTAAAAAATTAGGACCTACCTGAGCAAATAGGAAACCCGAAATCATGAAGACTAAAGAAAGAGCAGATATTTTAGAAGACATGATTCATACTATATTAGAGAATTCTTATGCATAGCCTTCTTACTTGCCCCACAAAGTGAACTCCAGGGTCGGGAGGCCGGAGGCGCAAACTTTGGTGGGAGGGGGATGAGAGAGTTTAGAACCATGAACATTCTACATAGACACTGACCTACCCAGCCACCACACACAGGTACACATGGGAAAAAAAAGAAAGAGAAAGAAAGAGGCGAATTGAAAACAAAATGCACTTTAAAACAAAGAATAAAAACAAAATCGAAAACGAGGAATAGAAAAAAAAGAAAACAATAAAAAAGAGAACATTCCAAACCAAGAAACGCAAAATGAAATGAAGAATGAAAGCAAAAATTCTAATGAACATAACAAAAATATGAAAATAAAGAAAAGTTAAAAACATGAAAACAAAACACACACAAAAAGAAAAAGAGAACATTCCTAGTGGTCCTGAACAGTCCAGGTCTAATAGAGGCCCACCAGAAGGCTGCAACAAGGTGAAGACCTCTAAGCAGCCAGCAGAACTAGCTGACTCACTCGGGAGGAGCCCTGACCAGGAGACCCACCAAGAGGCCATACCAGCTGAAAGACTCCCAGGTCTTGGCGAAGAAGCTCAAGACTTACCCCGACCTGACAAGACCAAGAAAACAAGAGGGACAGGAGTGCAAGGAATGGAAACGAAACGGAAAGAAATAAATTCTACTGGCAGTGTCGGGCCTTTTCCTTGGCTGCGGGAACGCTGGATGGTAGATCACGTGTTTTTTTATTATTTTCTCTTTTTACTTCCAAAGTTTCTTCTATTACATTTTAACTTTGGCACTAGTCCGATTCTTTTTACCGTGCTCTTTTTCGTTTCCTTATTTTCTCTACCCGCGGTACTTTTGCGGAGCGGGGAACTCTCCTTCTTTCGGGGTCATCTATTTTCATTCCCGGGAGGAAATCAATGCTCTTGAGGACCCCTCATCTTACACAGATGACGGTTCCGAGGCGGACGATTGGGAGCAGCTACTCACTGACCTTGACACTTCGAGCAGCTCATAAGTGCAGAGTGAGGAAAGCGACCTTGTACGTGCTAACGGCGCTTAAACACGCTCCGGCGTAAGGCCACCCTCGAGAGTATCGTCCGCGAGAATGAACAACACATTGTAGACCGCCGACAAAGACAACGAGTACACAAGAAAGCCTTTTTTTGTAAGCACTATGGTCAACGTGCATGGCGCACTTCCGATTCTAGAGTAATTACTAGAGCAGTGTGTTTTCCAAATAAATTTCTATGCTGTGCAAGCAGTAAAAGAGAATCTAACATTGGCCTTGCCAGAGCTGAAAGTCTTTCTCGGAAATGCACGGTGATGCTGCTGGTCGACAGAATCCGCACTTAGAACAGATATTGTAGCCGGTTCAATGCTACTAAATCGCTTTGAGGGGCTTCGATGATTTCTCAAATACAAAGACAACAGGGACACTGTGAGCTCCCAGAATTACTGCGTAGCTGCAATGAGGCCAATCACTGATGAACTCAACGAAGGAATTTTCCCGGCAGAATTTTCTCGGAATACGAATCCGTGGATAAGATGCCGATTCCATTCAAGGGTCGTTCTTCCATAAAGCATTACATCGCATATAAGCCGAAGTGCTGAGCTTCAAGGTGTCAGAGAGAGCAAGAGTATCTGGCAACAATTCTCGCTTTCAGGTATACCAAGCGCTAACCGGTGGGCAAGCCAATGTGTCAAATGAATATGGTATTTCCGGTGATGTCACCACGTTGTCCCAAGGACTTGAAGGGAAATGTCATAAAATTTATGTTGATAGCTTCTTCGCACCCAATCCCTCGTCAGAAAACCCAGAAAGGATAGAACAATGTTTTTCGGAAAATCCCGTTCAATCCATCTGCAAGGAGCGGATAAAAAGCTATAGCCCTTCAAGGACCTCCAAGCGGATGGAAGGGAAAGCACATCAAGTTGCACCTCAGCAAACAACATCACAATGGAAAGATGGCTAGACAACTTGTTTGTTCAGAAGAAGGAGGATAGAAAGTTGGGCTAGTTGGTAACAGTTCACGGTGGGTGGAACAGCGCGAACAGACGAAGACGATAATAGAAGACACACACAAGCGCTGACTCGCAACTAATTATTTTGTTAAGACGAACATACATTTTATATTAAAAAAACACGTCAAGCTAGCGTCAAGCTCACCACGATAGCGTCAAGCTCACCCATGTTATCTTTTATTTGAACGACGTAGCCAATCTCTGGTTTCAAAACCACGAGACTGACATCTTGAACTGGGCTGCTCTCACAACCAGTCTGATAGAAGTTTTTGGCCGTCCCTCAGTGCGTAATCTTCGCGCCGAGCAACCCTTGCGAAGACGTCCCAGCAAACCGGTGAAAACTTCACCAGATATATAGAAGATGTCGTCGACATCTACAAGCGTATCAACCCTTCTAGAGCGAGGCCGACGAGATCAGACATATTATGAAAGGCATTGAGGATGACGACTTTCAGATGCTCGTCACCATAGATCCCCAGACTGTCTCCGGTGTCATCGGCTATTCTCAAAGCTTCTATGAGCTGCGCAAACAGCGCCTTTCTACCTGGCGTGCTGACTATCAGGAGGCTACATTTTCCAGCTTGGCTCTCCCAGGGACGGTGCTCTGGACCAACAGTCGCTTCTCCAGCGCATCGAGCAGTTTGCACGTGAGGAAGTCGCATGCCAGCTGTCTTTGCTTACCTGCCCGCCTACGAATGCGCTGTCGCTCACTTCCAACCTGCAACGTGTCATCGAGGAAAAGGTCGCTGAAGTCCTGCCATCTCCTCCTCAGCCACTCCTGACCGCGGCTCCTCTCACATACACCGATGCCGTGGTGCGGTCCTCACCTGCTGCCCCTGTCTACAGGCTACCTACCCGGCAGTTAGAACCCCAGCATCCTGCCACCCAACCTTACCGTCCGGTTGCCCGCCCCCGATCACAGCCGCAGTCACTCAACCCCTGGCGCACACAAGACAACCGCCATATTTGCTGTGCCTGTGGCGTTGCTGGTCACGTGGCTCGTTTGTGTCGCAGTCGTGACCACCGTCCCTACGATTATAGGCGTGAGCCGACGTACAACCTTCCGCCGTCGCCCTCGCCCACGTCACACAAGCCGCCTCCGGATTCTTCTTCTCCTAGTTACCATCCCCGCTCCCACCACTCGCCGTCTCCTGGCCGCCGTTCCAGTTCTCCGATGCTCCGCCGCCAACCCGCCGTCCAAGCAGAAAACTAACGGCCGCAGTTCCGGAGGCAAGAACTGCGTCACCAGCGACTCACTCAGGACCTGTTTCTGTGCCTGCCAATATTATTACCGTGTTCGTCGAGGGCGTCGCCGTCAAAGCAGTTGTTGACACTGGCGCAGGCGTTTCCGTTTCCGTTCTCAGACACACCCTCCATCGCAGACTCAAAAAATTGACGACGCCCCTTCCTGCCGTTTCTGTCCGCACCGCCAGCGCTCAGGACATTCGACCGTGTGCCGCCTGCACCACCCGCCTGCTTATCAAGAACGTTCCCTACACAATCGAGTTGATCGTTCTCGCCCGCTCCTCTCATGATGTTATCCTTGGTTGGGATTTCTCCTCACATCACGCTGTTATTGACTGCGCCCGTGCTCAGTTTGACTGGTCGCCCTGCCGCTTCCTTGGACGTACCCGGTGCTGCTGCCGCTACTGTGGTCGTCTCAGAGGACACAGACGTTCCGCCTTTCCATTCAGTGCTGTTACCTCTTTCTTTTGCTGCTCTCTCAGATACAACTGTCACTTGGACTCCTTCATTACGATGCGCTGACCAGAAGTCTGTTTTGCTGCCTCATGCTGTGCTGACAACTATTCGCGGCTGCAGCGCTATTTATGTGGCCAACCCGTTCTCCTTTCCTACCAATTTATTCCGTGGCCAATCGCTTGGTAGTGATGCCTTTCTGGATCCCCCCTCAGCATACCCCCTCGTCGCGAGCACGGCTGGCCTTCACGTCAGCGCCTTTACGCCTGTTCCCTTCACCAAGCAGTTTTCTGTCCATATTTTTCACCGTTCCGTCGACGCCGCCCTGACGTCTACCCAACGAGACCAGTTCGTCGCCGTTCTGCACCGTTTTCAATCTTCTTTTGACTACCAGCAATCTTCATTGGGCCGCATTACCGCCGTTGCCCACTGTAATAACAATGGAACCCATGCCCTTTTGTGCCAACGTCCGTACCGCGTGTCAGCAGCTGAGCGCCGCGTCATTAACGAGCAGGTGACCGACATGCTCAAGCGCCATGTGATACAGCCGTCGCACAGCCCGTGGGCATTGCCAGTTGTCCCGGTCAATAAAAAAGACGGTCCCATCCGGTTCTGCGTGGACTACCGCCCGTCTGAACAGATTACACGCCAGGACGTTTACCCTATCCGCCGTATCGACGACGCCCTCGACTGCCTGCAGGGCGCTCAGTTCTTTACTTCATTGCACTTGCGTTCCGGTTACTGGCAGGTGCCGATGGCTGAGGCCGATCGCCCAAAAACAGCATTCATAACACCCGACGGGCTCTATGAACCTAATGTCATGCCCTTCGGCCTAAGCAATGCACCCGCCACATTTGAGCGCATGATGGACAACATGCTCCTAGGGCACAAATGGCATACATGCCTTTGTTTCCTGGACGACGTTGTGATCTTTCCCCGGACTTTTCACCTCACCTCCAGCGCCTTCAGACTGTTCTTCGCTGCCTGGCCGACGCTGGTCTCCAACTCAATTTGAAAAAGTGCCGCTTCGGGGCTGGGCATCTCACCATTCTCGGACATGTCGTATCGAAGGATGGCGTTCTCTCGTACCCGACCGTGTTGCGAGCTGTGGCCGAATTTCCGAAATCCATTTCTGTAAAAGACCTCCGCAGCTTCGTCGGCCTCTGCTCCTACTTCAGCCGCTTTGTCCGCACTTTCCCCACTATCGTCGACCCCCTGACCAAGCTCCTTTCCGGCCACGACCTTTCTGCCTGGTCGCTAGCCTGTGATGAAGCGTTTACGACACTCCGTCGTCTCCCGACCAGTCCACCAATTTTGCATCACTTCGGCCCTCGTTCTCTGGCGGAACTCCGCACCGATGCCAGCGGCGTCAATCAATGCATTACTCGCTCAGCGCAAGCAAGCCTTTGACGAATACGTTGTCGCTTACGATAGCCGGACACTCATAAAAGCTAACTATTCTGACACCGAGAAGGAGTTTTTAGCCCTCCTTTGGGCGACCATCAAGTTTCGCCCCGACTTGAACGGGCGCCCTTTTGACGTTCTCGCCGATCACCACGCCCTCTGCTGGTTGTCCTCTTTGAGAGACCCCTCTGGTCTACTGGCGCGCTGGGCTCTGCGACTCCAACATTACGACATTCGCGTTATCTATCGTTCCGGCCACAAACATGCCGATGCTGCTGCCCTCTCACGTTCCCCTGTGCCGTCTGAAGCAGTGCCTTGTATATCCCCCTGCCTTATTTGACGTTTGAGGCCGCTGATATGGCTTCCGAGCAAAGCAAACACCCATGGATCACTTGCCTCTTTGATCTCTTATCTGGCCAATCGACCCGACCTCCTCCTCGTGCTCTCCGTCGTCAGTCCCACCATTTCGCCATCTGGCACTAGCTTCTTTGCCGCCGCAACTACCTACCCGATTGTCGAAAGTGGCTTCTCGTCAACCGACAAATTTGCGCTCCTTCATTTGCTATCCCTACCACGATGACCTCCAGTGTGTCCATGCCGGATTCTTGAAGACCTTCACCCGTCTACGACAGTGGTACTACTGGCGTGGGATGGCTCGTTATGTCCGCCAGTAAGTTCAGTCCTGCACCGCATGCCAGTGCCGAAAACATCCATCTCACCGACCCGCCGCTCCAATGCAGCTGCTGCCTTACCCAGCGCAGCCCTTCGAGCGTATTGGCCTTTACCTCTACAGCCCTCTTCCCAGCACATCAACCGGAAACCGCTGGATCATCGTTGCCATCGCCCATCTTACACGCTATGATTAAACGTCGCATCTACCATCCGTCAGAGCCCACGACATTGCATCCTTCATTCTCCATCACATCATTTTTCGCCATGGCGCGCCAAAAGAGCTGCTCAGTGATCGATGTCCGGCCGTCCTCTCTGAAGTTCTAGATGCTCTCCTTCAGGAATGCAACATCGTTCATCGCGCCAGCTCAGACTACCATCCCAAGACAAATGGCATATTTGAGCGTTTTAACCACACCCTCGGCGACATGCTGGCCATGTATGCTGCTTCCGACAATTGTAACTGGGACCGCGTTCTTCCTTTTGTCACATACGCTTATAACTCCGCAGCTCAAGCCACCACCAGATTCTCTTCGTGCTTTCTCCTCGACGGCCATGAGCCTTCTTGCTCAATTGTCACCATTCTACCTTACAGCCCTGATGCTTCCTAATTTACAACTCTTTCTCAAGCCGCAACTTATGCGGAAAAATGCCGACAGCTTGCCCGGTCCTTCACTTATCACGCCCAGCAGCAGAAAAGCACCCGTGACCCCGTGCACTTCCTCCCGCTTACCTTCCTTACACTGATCTGGCTCTGGGCACCCTCATAGGGTCCCGGCCTTTCCTCTAAACGTCTTAGCTTGTACCAGGGACCCTACCGTATTCTTCAGCAGACATTTCCCGTAAATTACCTCATCGTACCCCTTATGCAATCCCATGGTCATCGTCGCCGAAGCCGCGCCATTGTCCACACGACCCGCCTCAAACCATACTACGGCCCTGCAGTCGTCACATCACCCTAGGTCGCCACGATGGCGCCTTTTCTCCCGTGGAAAATTGTAAGACTGGCCTTCGACTTTCGAATTATTATTATTATTATTAGCCTATCAAAATATGGCACATACCCACACTGAGGGATCGGCCAAGAATCGGGTGGCTATTCACCTGAACGCAGTTAACAAAAAGGAAAAGCACGTGGGAGCGCAACACCGGTGAATTTTTCGTCATGAACAGAATAGGGATGAGTGTTTTGATTTTAAAATTTTAAGAATAATAATAAAGAGAGGGAATAAATATTAATGATTTAGTCAAAATGTAATAATTGATAGAAAAGAAAAGGTTGGAACACTTAGCAAGGCAGTCGGTGAGATTCTATCAGGAAATTTAGAACAGCGGTACAAACAGATCTGTGGCTGAACCCAAATGCGGTGGCGCCAAATGATAGCAAGAGCGGGCTGCTCAAACGAAGGCCAAGATGCTGCAAGGGCTCCTCCAGCAGCCGTTTTCTCAGAGAGTTGAATCGGCGACAATACAGCCAAAAATGTTCAATAGATTCAGGCTCACAGCAAAATGCACAAAGGGGAGAGAGCGCCAAACCCGACTTGCGTAAATAGAAATTTAGAGGGGGGATGCGGCAGCGCAGCCTCGTCAGTGATACTTCAAGCTGCCGAGAGCAACAAATTTTCCTGTTCCAATAATATTTACGGTGCTCATAATCCGCCGATGTTAGAAGTGATGTGTCTTGTGTGCTTAAAAACGCACGTCACCGAAATCTAGATGCTGTAATATAGGCTGTAGCCGGGATGATTGGCAACACTGGGCCGCTGAGGGAAGCCTTTGCGAGATTATCAGCAATCTCATTTACTGTCACGCTGCTGTGACCGGGAACCCATACTAAATGAACAAGGCTCAAATTCGGAGGAAGTAGGGATAAGAAAGTTGATAAAATGGGACCGTCAACATGTGCAGCGAGGATGCTGGAGCTTAACAAAGAAGGCGACGAGAGGCGCCGAACGCTCCGTCAATCGTGTGCGCTCTGGACTGACCGCTGCCCCTGGTCTGTACCTGGATTTTTACCGCTGGTTTTCGCGATGGAGTGCTTCGGAAGACGTTCCTTGTTAGAAAGGCAATTACTCCCTCCTAATTCTTGCATCAATATCGGTGTAAGCGCTCGTGCGCTTTCTCTTCTTAACCGTATGTCGACGATGCGCCCCATTCCCCTTTACACCTCGTCATGTCATGTATTAAGCCCTCCCGCATTGAATACCTTCTTGGGGTCGCTCTAACCTATCGCATAATGTAGTCACGTAACACAAGGGTAGTCAGACGAGCTGCGCGACACCTACCTGTGCAGGATACACTCACAGTGGAGTGGTAACGAACCAGGCTGAAGCAGGGGTCACGGAGGCAAGCGCTACACTCCCATGACCGCTCAATATGATCCGCTCAATATTGAGTTGCTGCACTTCGCACTTAAACCGCTCTTAGCTGCTGTTGGTCTTTGGTCCTCTACGCAGCACATCATTTTTTTTGGATTACAGGCGCGAAAACAGACAGACCACAAGGTAGATAAACGGAACGGAGCGCCACTCACAACTGATTTGTTCGAAGGCACGACAAACATATATATACCAGCTGACACACAAGGAATACTATCATATTCCAATCTGATATGACAGCGAACGCGTGAAAAAATCGTTCTCTGCCCTATACAACGATATGGACGTGTCGCTGATGCACATGCTTCTTTTCTTAGCAATAAAGAATTCTTCAATTAATTCTCTGGCTTTTGTGTCTTTACTTCTTGATAAAATTCGCACACCAGAAAAACATGGCTCACAAGAGCGTAACGGGCAAGACCTTATATGCTTAGGCAAATTTCGCCCTTCCTTATTTTGCTCCACATTTCTTTCATGTTCCCTGATTCGCTCATTAACGCAGCGTCCAGTTTGCCCTATATAGGAGCGGCCGCACGAGAGGGGGATTTCATAGACCACACCTTCGGTGCACTTCATGAACGATCGCCCATGTTTGGTGCCACACCCACTCTCATCATTTCGTTCTCTTTCAATGCGAGAACAAAGGCTTCCTAGCTTTTTTGGGGCTGAAAAGACAAGCGGAACACCATGCCTGCTCGCGACCTTTTTCAAATTGTGGGATAACTTGTGCACATAGGGCACCACCACAGGTCGCACCACCTCTTCTCGAGGAACATCTTGGTCAGCTCTCACAGCCTTTCTTTTTATTTTCTGTAGTAGGGCCTTCTGCGACCGCCGTTACGAGCGAACCAGGGAACCCGGCTGAAGACCGCCTAGCCAATTGGTTTTGGAAACTTATTTGCATCTTGTGAGAGCATGATTTTCTAATAGCGGATTCGAGGCAGAGTGTAGCAATCCCCCTTTTTATTAGCTTGGAGTGAGCAGAATCATATGGCAGAAGCCCCTTTTTTGCGCGCGGAGCATACGCCCAACAAACCTGTTCCTCACAAAAATCAAAACAAAAATCTAAAAGCTGTAAAACATTACCTTCAGGAACTTCACAAGTAAAACTTAAGCCATTTCCATTTTGTCTAAATAAGGATAACACATCACGCACACTTTCTTCGAAGTTTAAACTTCCGTCCTTGGTAAGAATGATTAAAAAGTCGTCCACATAACTGAACACTTTAAAAACTTTGCTAGCTGGTAAAACCTGGTTCAAAACTTGATCCATTTGGGAAAGAAAAATATTACACAAAACCGGTCTTGAAAGCCGCTTCTCAATCGCCTTGATAATGCACCTTGTGAGTAAACTTTCAATCAGCGCAAGTGCTGGAAAGAATGAATAATTAAGCAATCGGCGACTGCGTTTTCATACCGCTTCTCTCTACACAAGCGCTTGTTATGACATTTGGCACGAAAACTCTCCTAAACAGTTCGCAGCAATAGTACTGAGTGGTCCACCCGGTATTGAGGTGCAACAAAGCGCACTTAAACCGCTTTTAGCTGACCGGTCCCCCTTGTCCCCCTGCACAGCACATCACGCGAGTCTTGAAACAGGAAGCCGCTCCTCTATCGCCCTGTTAATGGACCTCATGAGTAACCTTTCAATGAGCGCATGAACTGGGAAGAATGTGTAATTAAGCAATCGGCGCCTGCGTTTTCATACCGCTTCTCTTTACACAAGCGAATGTTTTGACATTTGGCACGAAAAATCTCCTAAAAATTCGCAGCAGTAATACTGAATGGTCCGCCCGGTATTGAGGTGCAAGAAAGCAAACTTAACCGCTATTAGCTGAGTGGTCCTCCTTGTCCCCCTGCACAGCCCATCACGCGAGTCTTGAACTAGGAAGTC
Source organism: Amblyomma americanum (assembly GCA_030143305.2). Classification (NCBI taxonomy): domain Eukaryota; kingdom Metazoa; phylum Arthropoda; class Arachnida; order Ixodida; family Ixodidae; genus Amblyomma; species Amblyomma americanum. The sequence goes on along the minus strand of JARKHS020002677.1, from coordinate 2,872 downwards.
GCTCTTCTATCGCCTTGTTTATGGACCTCATGAGTAAACTTTCAATGAGCGCATGAGCTGAGAAGAAGGAATAATTAAGCAATCGTTGACTGCGCTTTTCATACCGCTTCTCTCTACACAGGCGAAAGGTTTGACGTTTTGTCACGAAAACTCTCCTAAAGCGTTCGCAGAAATTGTACTGAGTTGTGCACTGCGCTCGATATTGAGGTGCTGCAAAGACCATTTAAACCGCTTTTAGCTGATTGATTCTCCTTGGCCCTCTTCACAGCATATCACGCGAGTCTTGAACTAGGAAGCCCCTTCTCTAGCCTTTTTAATGAACCTTGCGAGTGAACATATATTTAGCGCAGGAGCTGAGGAGAAGCAATAATAAAGCAACCGGTGACTGCGTCTTCATACCGCTTCTCTCTACACAGGCGAAAGTTGGGATATTTTGTCACAAAAACTGTCCTAAATTGTTCGCAGCAATCGTAGTGAGTGGTCCGCTCTGTATTTAGGTGCTGCAAAGCCCAGTTAAACCGCTTTTATCTGACTAGTCTTCCTTAATCCTCGACAGAGCACATGAAGCGAGTCTTGAAATAGGAGGCAGCAGTAACGCTTTGCATAGGCTATCAAATAGCACCCGTTGCTTTTTGCGCAGTTACTGCAACTCTCTCCGCAGAGGCCGCTGCACACTGCCACTAAGCGACACCGATAGCTACCAACCGAGCCAAACGCAACTCACTGCTGTCGCACATGCTAGTCTCTTTCTTTGGCAGGATATTCCCAATGCGCAGCACGCCAGAAGGCCACAGGTGAGCCTATTTACGTGAAAGTTACTAACTCTTTAGTGTGCCTCTCCGGATAATTACAGCATTCGCAGTGCAGCAAAGGGTAAGCTTTGTTGTTTAGTATAGTGCTCAGGTACAGTACAACACCAGAAGTTACTCTCACTTGCTTTCTCGAAACCACACCACTCTAAGTAGTGTTCATTTCCAGAATATTTTGCGATCTCCACGGGCGATGCTCTGGTATGGTCTTTCAGCAATACAGCGCTTAGACATGTGAGGGTGCTCTGGCATCTTGCTGTATGGTTCTTTGCCGGTATAATATAACATACTGAGGCAAAATCAAGGAAACTTCTCAAGGTTTAGAGCATTTTTCCCTGTCAAACTTTGCCATGCGGCGCAGTTTCTCTGACACCGTCACATTTTTCGCCCTCCTCTCCACAGCGATAGCAGACCAACATCTCCCAGCACCATCATAAATTGTTCACATACATCCGAAGATGCTGGAAGCACTCCAAGACTCCTCGGTTTCTAAAGCGCAGCCAATCATAACACATTCGCCAACAATGACACCGCAACTTCATATGCTATCGCAGCATTTACCTGTTCCTGTCAGGTACCTCAGTTGCACTATGCAAAAACTACTCTGGGAGTTCCTCCTTGCTCCTGGCTTCTGTTCGAACGATTTGTACAAACAGTTATATGCGGACCGGCTCTTCTTTTTCCCATGGTACTCGAATCTAACAGAAGCCGTGAGGGAAAGGGTGCGAAACCTAGCGAGACTTTCTAGTTCAGTGCGCCTGTTCATCTTTGGTGAGTCACACCAGCAAACGCTTAGGACGTTCGGCAATGAAGGCCTCTGTCAGGTAACAAGCGTGACTCCGCACGGCTTCAGCATTCCCTCAGATGACTTCAAGAGGTGCGACATTAGGAAGTACTACGCAGTAGGCGCCGGACCTCTTCGTAGCAGCAGCAGTTGAAAAGTATTTCCCAGTCGGAAAATATTACGTGGCGAATATTGGAATGACCGATGGCCAAATAACTGAACACCCAGAAAGCAAGGCCCTATTGGACGCATACAAGACGAAAAATAACACGGTTGATATTATTGCGGGTGGTTACGATCAGTTTGGCCTGCTGTTAAAACGAGCTGACTTTGTACTCTCTCCCCTCCCGGCCAATATTTCCCAACTTCGGATCTTTTCAGTAGACGCCTACTACTCTCCTGCAGAGATGTGCATATTCAGTCGACGCGAAGTCACCGTTCTTATATCGTTTATCATTCCTGCATGTCAGTGCTGTGGTTTGAAATAATCAGGTCCTTATTAGGCGCCTCCATTGTTTCTCTCCTTTGGTTTCGCAGTCTGTTCTTTTTCCCTCGTCTGCATTTCTCGCAGGCTCGTCTCCTGCTCTTTCTCGTGTGCTCATTGCTTGGGCGATGCCGTCCCGACGCAGTTGGCAACGCTGCGCCTTATCGAAGCGCCATCTTGGCTGTCAGTACAGTGGGGATGTTCTTCCTCGGAAACTATGTTCAGATCACAATCTCCGCCATTGAGAGTGTCCTGGCCCTGTCCAGCCGCCCGACAAGCTTAGAAAAGCTCAAGCTTCACTTGGCTACCGACTCAGTTAGGCCTTGCCTCACGATTTACTGGGTTGGAGAGTTGGAGCTGTACACAGCTAGCGGCCAACGTACCCGCGGCGACTTCCTTATGGAATTCCTCGCACGCTGCCGCGGCGCTTGCCTTTGTGGTGTTATGTCGACCTCTGCGTGTTACGAAAGGGCTCGGGAAGGAAAACACGTGGCGCTGTCCATCTGCAGCGAGGAGTAAACTCTGGCCGCCTCAAAATTTTACCTGCTGCCCGGAGATAGTTGCGGATTGGTCCAGCGGCCTTCCTATATACTGAAGTCTCATCCGCTGCGGTAGGTAAACGTCTTCATGCTCATTCGCTGATTTTTATAAGAGATTGCAAGTAGGAACTAGCGCGTTAAGATACATGCGCGGACGTTGAAAAATGGCACTAATTGTTGCTCTAATACTGCTGCACTCTGTAAATACCGTAAGGTTCTTTATACACAAAGTTGGAGTGCTTCTCACAGCCTGATT